>LPNX010016911.1:1582-41699 GCA_001517045.1 Pseudotsuga menziesii
AGTCCCTGTTAGGAAAAATGAAATTTGACATAGCTATGCAAATTTTCTATACATAAAAGTTATATATTCGGAAAGGTGATTCAATTTCCTACATTTCATGTTTTTTACTCAATGCAAGATATTTTGCATAAGTATCTCAAAAAATCCAAGTAAGTTGAGGGATGCTTGATTTTTCAGGTTTCTATTGCATCTAACGTGCACAAAAAGGTCCCTCAACTTCTTGCACACACCCATGAAGGACTTACACCGGTGCCGTCAAGATGGAAGGGAGAATGTGAGGTGGGCGACGAGTTCAATGCTTCCCATTGCAACAAGAAAATCATTGGAGCCCGCTATTTTCTCAAAGTATTTGAAGCCGTGCAAGGTGGTCCTCTCAACAAAAGTGAGGACCATCTGTAGCATATCTATACACGTACCACGCTCTGATCTCTATTATATTTATAGGCAAATGACGAGTGTATGCTTATCTTCTTGCACATCAGATTGAAAATCTAGCTATCTTACATACAGAGAAGTGCTTATAAAGCCAAGACCTCGTGTGCCTTCACTTGATTATAACATTGAAATTGTGACAAATTCTTAATCCTAGACCAGCTATCAGCAGAATCAGAAAGGATGAGGGTTGAAATTCACAAATTGTTTAGAATTCTCTATCAATTTATGTATTCACATAAGATGAGAGTAGTCCCTTCATGCTTGGCAAGTTCAAGCTTCAATGGTGCTGGTTTGCATGAAGAATACCCTGCACGAAAATCAATCTCTGATTCAAGTGAGATTCATCATACCCTACCGCTAGCCAATATTTGGCAAGATATACAAGGAGCAAGCTGGTGGAATGGGTTATTAGATCCAATGAATCCAGTTTTGAAAGCTGAGAATCTTAGATATGGTGATTTTGCACAGTTATGCTATGATGCATTTGATAGTAAACATTGCATGAATTATTATTCTGGGTGTAAGTATAGCCCTGATAAACTTCTTTATAGTAACTATAACGGAGCCAGTAATTGGCAAGCTTACTATGGGTATCAAGTTACCAAGTATTTGTATACTGAGTCTGATCATATTATATCGGGGAGGCAGACACTGCAATCTGTTTGGATCGGCTTTATTGCGGTCTGCACAGATGTTCAGCAAATACGAAGAGCGGGCCGGAGAGATATTGCAATAGCTTGGAGAGGAACCCAAACATCTGAAGAATGGATCCAAGATATCACAGATTTTTTAGTTCCTGCTCGATTATCAACTGCTAATCGTTTAAACGGCAAGGACGTTCGAGTAGAGAAAGGGTTTCTAAACTGTTATATTTCTACGGGAGAGACGGTTAGTTCAGAAATTCTAAGACTGTTGGATGAATACAAGGATGAAACCTTGAGCGTTACTTTGACTGGCCACAGCTTAGGAGCTGCTCTCGCAACTTTATGTTCATATGACGTTAAGCAAATTCTGAAGACACATTCACCTGCGAACCCTATACCTGTTACTGTGTTTGCATTCGCATCTCCACGCATAGGGAATAGAGCATTCGCTAGGCGAATGGAGGAGCTTGGTGTTAAGGTGCTGCCGCTGGTGAATAAGAACGACATTGTTTCCAAATTTGGGGTATAATTTTTATTTTTTTAATTTTATTATTATGATGTCATGTTGTTACATGTCAACTCAAATCCAGATACCAAATTCCAAAGTTTACATCATCTTCTATCCACCAATGAGCTGTTTACAAAAATAGTTTTTTAACAAAATAAAAAAAAAAAATTTACAAATCCGTAAGTCATACTTTGCAAAACAGATTTTAATTCTTTATAACTGCCTCAAAGGACACCAACTAATACAAAAGTCAAAAGAGTTTGACTTGCAATCGATTACAATATACCTGCTGAGGCAGGTATAAAAAACTTTGCATGAAGAAGAATTTGCTTTAATGAAATTTAATTATGATCCTTTTCAACTTTGCATTTAGAAGAATTTGCTTTCATGAAATTTAATTACGATCCTTTTCTCTTATCATTTTAAGATTTCCTTGTCTTGTCGAAATTCTGAATTTGCTTTAATGAAATTTAATTATGATCCTTTTTTGTTATCTTTTTAAGATTTCCTTGTCGTGTCTCATTTCAACAGCTTGTATTTCCACATGCTTCTTGTTTCACCAGCTGCCCATGGTTCGGGAATCAGCCATTGAAAACCATTGAAAGGCTTAATTCACATTATCTGTGCATTATCTAAGAAAACATCAACTTTAGTTTGAGATTCGGCCTGATAGTTATATAAGGAAACACGAGTTGGGTCCACGTCGAACCGTATTGCATGCAGAGAAATATGTAAAGCAAGGAGAGCTTAATACAGGGAACATACTAGGGAATATGACAGTAATACAGGGAATATACTGGGGACTATGACAGTAATACAGGGAATGTGAATGTTTAGTGTGGCTGATTTTACGCTGATGATAAGGCCTTGATATATGTTATAATTAGCACTGCCATAATCAGCAGCCCTGTGATAAATATATAAAATCCATTATACTTTGATACTTTGGTCAGAAGTCCAGAGAAATTACATTTTGGAGATACACAGTCCTGGAAAAATGTATTCTCAAATTAAATATGTCCGTGCTCCTCTCCCTAAAATAAATATGTCCGTGGTCCTCTCCCTAAAATAAGGAATAAACTTGGAAAGATGAGTTGTGCATTGTCAGTACCCATGCAATATTATGACTGTGCCTTCTGTCCTTTGAAATCAACTCTTCCATAGTTAGCAGCCATGCCTATAAGTATTCGATAGTCATCGTTCTTTGATGATAAGACATCAGCTGGACATACTTAGCGTCTCCTTTAGTTATTTGCGTGGTGAAAAGAAATGGCAAGACATGGTGTGGCAAAACATGGTATCATATTCGTGATGCATGTGGGGTTCATTGCAATCCTCTTTTTGATGTTGGTAACGCATGGTAAGAAGCATATCGTTAATTTTTTGTTATGGCAATTATCAGGTGCATATTATCTTTATTTTTATTGTTGTTATGTGGTTTTCATATTTTTATTGTTGTTATGTGGTTTTCAGATGTTTTTGCTTCTGCTGTGGTAGAGGCTAGTGATTGTGATCCAAATCAGGCATGTACAACTGGTGAAGAGTGCCCTGCAAGCATGCATGTTTGTGTTCAAAATATATGTTGTACCTCCTTGTTCCAAACCTCCTTGCGTGGAGCAAGTTATCATAAGCCATAAAAGGAGAAAATTACTTTATTATATGAATTACTACTTTTATATTTAAATAAAAAAGTGCTAGTAATCACTTTACTTATGTTTATGTTTTATGAGAATGTTATATTTTGAAAAAGGTGTTATAAATGTTGTTCATTGTGGAAATTGGTAAAACCTCCTTGCGTGGAGCAAGTTATCATAAGCCATAAAAGGAGAAAATTACTTTATTATATGAATTACTACTTTTATATTTAAATAAAACAGTGCTAGTAATCACTTTACTTATGTTTATGTTTTATGAGAATGTTATATTTTGAAAAAGGTGTTATAAATGTTGTTCATTGTGGAAATTGGTATGAAATTCATGTATAACTAATCTTTTAATGAATCTTGTTACTATCAATTAACAAAGAGCTTTGTGTCTACTTTGAAAGCATTAATCTTAAATGAGAGTAATTTCTTAAACTTAATATAAATTTGAATTATACATTACAATAGCAGTCATTGATGTTTTGCATTTGTTTATGTTATCATGAATGATTTTCCTATGCACTTGCTTAGAAGTATGATGGTAGTTATAGAAGGCATTATGAAGAATTTATGTATATCTTGTATCATGATCTATTACATGTTACATTCTAATCAAGTGCATGTGTTTTACATTCCTAGCAATGCCAGGTGGGCTCTTTGAAATGATATGGTTTGAAAGGAGTCAATTCAAGACAAATTTCATAATACTATTTTGTTTTTAACTTTCCATAGAACTTTGTTCTTTCTTTGATTGGCATTCCACAACATCTTTGCTAATCATAACAGAATTGATTTCATTACGTATACTTGATAAATGGATGCCAATGGAGTTTAGATCTTTTTTAATATAAAATCCTCCATCCTATTGGTTTGTGGGACTTGTGTTCTTCATAACATTTCTATTGGCTACTTGAACTTTTTAGTGACCACTAAACATCTTTCCTTTATTGTTCATTTAATTATTTATTTTCTATCTAACATAATAATGTGAAACCATATTCTCTTTTGCAATTTCTATATCCTTCCCAAAAAAACACTAAAGTCCATTTCATCTAGTTTTTTTCTTTATAACATTATCATTTTCATCCTTATGCATACTACTTATGTTTCCTTTACCAATGTATGTGTTTGTTCATTTGAATCATGTGTCACCATATGTGGATATTCTATATTTAATATGGAGTCCTCACACACATTTATTCCACATTGTAAAATATTGACCTTCTCTCACATAGAAAATCCAAGAAAATATTTTAACATGTAAATCAAATTAAATAGATGTAATGAAAAAATCATTTAATATATAAACAATAATACTTAACTTAATGTGTCAATATATTTTTATTTACTTATGTTGTGTCCCAAATAGCTTAGTAAGTAAAAAGTCCACAATTGTCTTTTATAAATATTCTTCTTCTATGAATTTTAAAATGTACAGTTAAATTATGCTTTATAAAGTGTATTTTTATATTTTATGAAAAACATAACTTTCAAATAATATAAACATAGAGAAGTCATATATTTATATATGACTCCTCTCTCTCTATATATATAATGAAAAACTTGGTAATAGTAAAATACCATATACAAGTTAATTTCCACATTATTCTCCATATATATATATATATATAATGAAAAACTTGGTAATGGTAAAAATATACAAGTTAATTTCTACATTATTCTCCTTGGTTGTTTAGGTTGTGAAAAAAATGACAAGACACTGAATTATATATGTGGCATATATGGGATTGATTGCAATTCTGTTATACTTGTAACTCATGGTAAGATTGATTGTTACTTTCTTCTTAATGTAAATATTAGTTATTGTATAATTTATTTATTTTAAAGGTTGACTGTGGTTTGAAATTCATTTTATTCCCAAACTCTTATGTCGTTGTGGAGACTTAAATTGTGTATTTTTATTGCAATAATACCATCAAATGCAAAAGTGGTGCTCAATACGCTCATAACAGTCTTGTTTGCTTAAAAAATGTTTATATTTGTTGTACCCTTTTGAAGTTGATTATCTTAAGCCATAGAATTTATTGGACAACCAATATTTTCAAAGTGTATTAGTGCCTTTACATTTAAATAAAAAAATTGAAATAAAAAAATATTCATGATTTTAAACTCTTATGTGATACTCTCATCTTAAAGTGATCACTTTGTGGTTACATTTATAGTGAAAAGATAAAAGTAACCACCTGGGTTATGTTTATTGAGAATAGATAGTAATTCCTTTTGCATTATTTATATTTACACTAAAATTGGCATAAAAATAATATTTAAAATGTTATAAATTAAATTAAACTATTATAATTTTCAATACATGAAAAATAAATTAATTTTATGATTTAAATGGTTTTTGTTTATATATGTTAAATTTTGGTCGTTTAAATAGTTTTTAATATTTAATATATGTGTAGATATAAATTGAAATATCATCTTTCAACATTGGGATTTCATTAATCTAATTTATAATATATATCTCTAAACTTTAAATTTATAAATAAACAATTATTTAGTTAACAAAATCAATTCTTATATTATTATTTAATATTAAGCATAATAATAACTATATATATCTACAAATAATATATTTTTAAAAGAGTGATTCTAAAATAATGTTATATCACACTCAAGTATCACATACAAATAAAGATTATATTTAAATATGTAATAATACATGTAAATATAAATGAAAGAAATTGTATTTAGGTAATTTTAAATAAATATATTTAATTAACTTAATCATTCCATACAATAATCTAATTCAGCATATTGAGCATGACAACTATTAGAATATCTTGATACAAATTCTATGATTTTTATTAGAGTGGGTTTGTACTTATTGTTATAGCATACTCATGTATCTCATTTAAATAAAGATTATATGTGAATATATGATATCATTTATATATGATATTAATTTTGTGATTTAAATAAATTGTGTTTATATTATATACTTACTTAAAAACATTTTTTTATTTTATTTATTTTATATACATGTAAACATAAGTTAAAGATATTATTTTTATCATTTTAGGTGAATAATATTAATTTAATTTATAGCCTATATTTTTTTAGATTAAACTCTTAATTAATGTAATAATGTTGTATAATTTTAGAATAAGATACTTTATTTAAATTTTTATTTGAATTTTTTTTCAAATATATATATTTTGTTTTTCATTATATAAATGTATATATTCAACGTATGTTGTTACATAATAATGTGGACTATATATATATATCAATATAAAAGAATTTTTTTAATAAAACACAGATTCTTTGTTTTATTCTTATTATTAAATTATTATTATGATTTATATATTTTATTAAAAACTATTTTTGGGATTTTTTTAAAGAAAATTTGACATTTAAAATGATTTAAACATAATATTGTCTTTGTTAATTATCTTAATTATGAACATGGTAATTATGAATAGTTGTTGTTATATGATGTTGGTATCACTATAAACTCAAAAGAGAAATGAATTGAAAATATTATTGTAATGCCCCATATTTTGACTAGGCATGTTTACCATCATACATGTTGCACTTTATTTTGCTTATTACTAGTTGGACTCGGCTTAACTGAGTAAACTATATTTTGGCACGTTAGACTTGGTTTTATGTTACTACTATACTAATGATGTTACTATGCTTTTACTGATACTCTAAGTATGATGTGATGCTGTTACCATTCTTATGAAATTTTACTATTATTATGTGATTTTGATGTCGTAGTTATCATGAGATTTATTTCTTCCATAAGGACAATGTATGCTTACTTATCATTTTTTATGAAATAAGATGTATATGATGTGGGACTTGGATACCAACCCATGATGAGATTGATTTAATTAAGTTATGTGAAGAAATGAAAGGTTGTTGATGAAATGAATCTATTCTTGACTGAATAGAGATATTTGTTACAAATGTATGGTTTCAAAATACTAATCTGTATGCCATAGGGGCTATGAGATGGATGGAGAATAAATGTGTGTTAAGCAATAAATCTTAACAATTGACAGGATAATACAATGACACAAATCGATAATCTCAATAACAACATACTGTGATTTTGAGAGGTATAGACCCAATATGTTGAGAGGGATGGAGGTATTTCCAAAGCTATGGTTCTTATGATACATGTGGTCATGGGAAGGATGTGTTGATTCATGCTTTTCTAGACATGTGATGAAGACGATCAAATTCCTTTTAGGAGGGGCTGGGTTCGTTGTTTACCTGACAGTAATGCTCTAAGTTTATATGTGGATCCGGGTCAGTGAATCCGACACTACATCTATACTAGTAGAGGAAGGAGAGGGACAATGCACAAGTAGGATATGATGGGAGGATGTGTTAGCTAGAATTCTGCAGAATTGCAAGTTCTATGACAATAGGTACTTGTAATAGGTATCCCTACCCTTAATGTAATTGATTAATTGATTATTGTAAATCTAAGTATAATGATGTTGAATATTGACTATTTAAACCATTACATAACTCATATTAATAAATTGATTATATTAAAGTATCTATGACTATTACGTCTACACTATTATTTTTTATTAGAATATATGCATAAGAAGGATATGCTTACTTATAGTACATATGTGGTCTGTGGATGCACTGGCCATGCATGTAGACTTTGCATATATACATTGGTATCATTATACAATTGATCATAAGATTAGATGATTATGAAAGTTGTTACAAAATAGTAAGTTATTTTACATTGATAATGGAAGTTAATATTTGTAAGTCATGTATTAAACTAGTCATTTAGTGTTACTTAAATTGTATGTGAGCACTATAATAAAGGATTTATTAAATTGTTGTGTGTTGAAATATTATCAAAAATTTTCAAATTAAACATGAACTATGTTCCATATTCGACAGTGGAATTGTACTATTGAATTAATAATTACAATTAGATTCACCCTTAATGATACTTGTCTATAAGTGTAGGAGTATTATGTTGGTAGTAGGTCCCTAAAAAACTAAACAAACAAGTAATGAATGTTTATTATTATTATTATTATTTATTCAATAATTATCATTTTTTATTATGAATATCTTTATGATTATTGTTATTTTAAACTATTGTGAAATAAGTAATTTCATTATGCTATTCAAACTAATTATTTAAATGGTTATTCTTCCTCCATGGATAAGTGGAATAATATTATTATTTTTAAAAAATTGGGAATGAGTTGTCCAAATAAAATAATATTATATTAATAAAATATGAATATTTTATTTTGGAAATATGAGCATCCTTGTCAAAAACGATTCGATTAAGTAATCAAGACATTGGAATCTTCTTTATGTAAATCCATTCTCATTAATTATTAGTCTATCCTAAAACATATAAAACATAAGTGCTAGATGGATCCTTCAATTAACAAGATAATCCTTGTAAATAATCCCAGTAGTGGTCATTCATAAAAATCAATAAATAATTGGATTCATCATGACATAAATAACTTAATGAACATTATTGTTTGAACTAATTGAGAGAAAATCGGGATGTGATAAACATATTTAATATTAAATTGTCTTGAATAGTGGAAAGGGGATTATTGGGTTTGGGTCTCTAGAGGATAGAGGGAAGGAGGTGGAGTAAGGCTAAAGGTAGCATAAGGAAGTTGGGTATATAAGAAACATTGGAGGGATTTTTTAGGGATCTTGGATATTTTTTTTGGGGGAAAAAGAAATTTTAAAAGGAAGGGGAAAACCTTGTTGAAGAGAGTAAGGGGAAAACTCTTAGTTGGTAACCAAAACAAGGAAGTTGTTATTGGAATTATCGATTTGTGGGCTTAGGGGCTAGGAAGTCTGTCGATTTCCTAGGGCCAACATGATCAGATTTCATTAGTAGGGTGGTTTATTCAGTTGGTTGCTAAGTACTAAGGATGATAAGTTGGAAAACTTCTATTTGATCAAAGGAGGTTGTCTACCATATACTAGCCCATGTATTCTTCTTGATATTTATTATTATAACTAATGTGGAAATATATACGAAAGAAAATCCTGTTATTTTTTTTTTACATCTGCATGTATGCTAAAAATGACTACAATAGGGAAATAAATATATTTGAATAACTATCAGAAAATATATTAGCACAACTTAGTTTCTTTTTTGTTTATTAAATTTACTAAAACTAGTTGATAATGGGCTTAATACATAGGAAAGTTATATGAGAGTGGATTACGTGCCCTAATGCAAACCAAGGCACTACAATTATATTTAAGAGTGATATAACTACTTTAATCTAATTTTAATATATCAAGTCGAAAATATGTTTTTTTAGGTGAAATATGGACTTGATCATTTAAATTAAATGGAATAAGAAGTTATGTTATTCTATACAAATAATTGAAATTTTCAATTGCCAAGAAAAAACATCAAATATTGTCATATGATATAATTTGACATAACCATATGAATACATTGGAATAATTTTTAAGTTCTGAAAATGAATAAAATATTAGGTTACAAGATCATAATATGTTTTCTTTCATTCAAAATAACTAAAAATGCTATGTCAAATTAGAATAACTAAAATTTACATTTGTATTAAACTATATAAAACTAAAAAAATTATATAAATAATTTTATTTATTAACCTTATTTGTTGAAATATGTGAATGAATTTGTCATTCAAAGAACAAAATTATATTGATAAATAATTTCTGACTTATGATGATATTCACTTACGTAATGAACTTCAACATATATCTCATAGTTTCATTTAGGTAATGAACATCAACATCTATGACATAGTTTTCTTTTGGTGTTTTTACAATTTTAGTTTGTTGCAATCCATGCATAAAATATAACATCCAATTTCAATGGATTGAAGTTCTTTGTCTTAAGGAATTTGTACCCATTATTATTATAATATTTTTTTCATTTATTTCAGTATTATAGGCTTCTACCGATAAGTATTAACATAAAGAGTCACACTATTTGCATCTTGATTTCCCTTATCATTCAATTAATATCCCATACAAATTTTCATGATCTTAGAACGATAAACTTATTTCCATTTTGAACGTCATTGGTAAGATTGAATGTTGGATTTGGCATCCTACACTTAGTTTGAACACATATGAAGTCACCTATTTCCATTTTTCTGAAAGGCGCATCCATAAGACTTGAAATTGCGTGGAACAAATGTTGGAAAACATTCACAGTTTCCTTGTCTTGTGCCAAAATTTCCTGATGAGATGAATTACTCCCATCCACCAATACTTATCTTATGTTCTCCAATGCTCTAACTTATTTCAATTCCTTTATAATACATGAATAATATTCAATCCTAATAGTTTCTTTCCATATTTTTTTCTAAGATTTTATTCCTTCCTTTAGTTATTATAAATGGACTTCATTTTTTTCTTAATGTAGGAAAAATTACTTCCATGTAGGCAGTTCAAGTTAATATTCATCCTCTCTATTTCACAACTCAACTTGTTTTGATCATTCAATGTCTTGTATGGATTCATTACGTCAAACATTGGTAGATCATTTAGTACAATAAATTGGAATTATAAAAAAAATCTTGGTTTACTAGTGTTAGTTTCCATTTGGCGATGTATATATTCAAAATTTTTTATCATCACGCAACTTATAAATTAGTGTGAGTGTCTCTTTACTTTTCACGCTTTTCATCTTTTACCCTTGATGCCATATCTAACATCATGTGTGTTCCATGCCATATCTAACATCATGTGTGTTCCCCATAGGAAAAAAACTCAACCTCAATAGTGACAAAGACACCAACCATCGTTCCCACAAGTGATAGAAACATGAAAAGATAAAAATTATTATTTTCACATTTGCATTGCTTAAGTAAGAGAAAAAATGTAGATGAAGTTTAAAATCAACATCTTGGTTTTTTTTCAAACTAAAATGGTTCTCCAATTTCCATTTTTTATAAATGATTCTCCCAAAGAGTTTCTTCTCTAAATGTCACTAAAATTGCCCAAAAACTATATAAAATATTTAGATTTTTGAATAGTTTTACAAAAATATTGCAAAACATCTTATAGTTGGAAATTTTAGAAATAGTAAGATTCGACCATGTTTCTACACTTTAAGAAAAATATAGATATTTAAAATTTTCCCTATAATTAAGTTGTCAAGTAATGCATTAGAAAGTCGATTTCCTGAACTCCCTCTCAGAAAGGAAATCACCATACATATAAAGTTGTGGATATTGAAGGTCCCTCAAGAACATAGTGAGGGATGCTATGATCATTTTTTATCTCATAAAATGGCAGGGAAACATTACAAAAACTGCATATCTTATGCATGTGTGTCAGCATACTTGCCAATGACAATCTAAATTGTTCCCGCAATGAAATTTAATTGAACACCAATGAATTTTAATATGACACATAGCATTCAGATTCAAGTTTTTATGTTGTCCATTTGAAAGTATATAACACTCAAATACTACAATTTCCTCTAAAACAAGCCTTTCGACATAATAGAAATATCATATGTCCATAAAAATATTAGCAATTATTTTCTTAGACTCTAGTGCATGCCATTTCTTCCAAATATTTTGTAGCCATTGACATCATTTATGTGTTCAACACAATACATTCACCAAAGTGGTTGTTCTTTGAGATTGTCACATCATGAAAGCAAGTATTATATATATTTCTTGTAATGGATTATGATATTGATGGGTAATTTATATTTTTAGGATCCTCATTGATCTCATTCACTAAATACATTGTGTGAAGTCCAAGGAAGGAGAAAAATTACAATCATATTAAAGTCTAGCACAAATATGAATTACCAAGGTAAGCAATTTATTAATCCACGAGTTTTATGTCATGTGATATCATCCCCTCACTAAGTAATACATTATCTAACTCCAACATAAATTTGAATTATGAAGGTAAAATAGTTATTAATACATTAGTTTCATGTCATGTGATTTTATCCCACTGACTAAGGAATCCATTATCTAGTAGTAGTGGAAACCATTATAAAGTAATTGTCAACCACACTATGGGATTCAAAGAATGTGTGCATGACATGTTAACCTAGTTAGTCTCTTGTTGGATCATATTTTAGATTAATTGTTCATAATAGTTGGTCTCTTCATAAACAATATGATGGGAGGAATTTATCTTTTTCAAGAATGTTTTATAACTTTTTCCATTATTCAAGAAATTTGCATGGAATTCAATGGTGATAGTCTCATCATTAATTTTGCACACAAATTTCCTTCCCATAGCCTATGTATTAGGTCCATTTTTAAACCCCACATGTATGACTATAAAAGTTGAAACATTTCTTCCTTGAGAATTTCTATAGCCATATTTTAGGGTTTTCTATAGGATCTAAAATTACTACATTTTTTAAATATCTCTCTTCTATTTTAGTTTTAATAATTTCATTTTAGTTATGTGCAAGTTTTAAAATCCAAATTTCATAGATATTTATATCTTGTGTTGAAATTGTTATTGGGAGCATTTCTGAAATTCTATTTTAAAATTCTTGATGTTCTTTAACTAAATTGTTAATAGATATAAAATAAAATTTAATTGCATAAAAAATATGTCTAGGGATTTCTTTTTCTTTTAGATTTAGAGTAAGTTCTAGAATAAATTTGCAATTACATTTATTTAATTAATTTATTTTAATCAACATTCTTGATACTTACCACAGGGCTTCACTTGTTGACTAATATCATAGCATGTGAGTTCATATTGCAAGTTCTAAAATTGTAAAAAATCAGTACAATATATTGCAATTATTGGGGATGGATGAGGAGTTTAAGGTGGGGGCATGTGTTTATAAGGATTGGCATATAAAAAGGGGTGGGGGGTAATTTTAAGGTATTGGGAGGGGGTTTTCAAAAAAGGAGTTTGAGTCAATATCTACAGAAATTAAGGATATTATTTATTATCCCATGATTTCCAGTTCGACGTGATAGGTTCACTGAGCGAAGCCCCTATGGCAATTCATCACATTAATTTTCAGCATTCACTCTTACTTTTCAACTCTAGTCTTTTACTTGTTTTCTTATTTTCTTTAAGGTGTTTACTTTCATTCCAATGATGATATATTTTATAGGTTGTTAAGTGTAATTTCATTTTACTCTTGTGATTAACTAATAAAATACCAGAATAGACCTTATTTTACTTAGCGTAATCAGCAGTAGTTTTCATTTTATTAGGGACCACCCCTATTGGCATCGTTAGGAGTTGTCCTAGACAGAGGAGCCAAGATTCAAGTGACATTTATCGACTTGTGACTTGACCCCAAGGATGCACCCATTGACTTAAAATTTTATAGGATGTTACTCAAGGTGAATATTAGGCGGCAACATTTTTGTTTCGATTACTGAGGATAAATATTTCTATCCTTGGAATGCAAATTTTGTGTCCTTTTTGTTTTTTACTTTGTTTGATGAATCTTATGAGTATTTTAAATTCACATGATCCATCTAGTGACTCCACTATCAAATAAATCTATAGGGTACCCTACAACAAGGATCTTACAAGCTCTATTTAAATCTCTTCATCAACCTAAAAGGGTTTATCAAAAGAGGTTAAGTAGACCTACTTCTTATAATATTTTTAATAATCTTGGATCTCAGTCTATTTCAAATATCCACATTTTATTTACTAATTTACAGGTAGAAAATAAAATGGGTGATTTATTTAGTTCACTAGAAGTTTTAGCGATAAATGGTTACCCTCATGCCATCCTTGAGAAAACCCTTGCAAAGTTGCCTACTTTTCAAATAAATAGTGTTGTAGCTACTACCTTTCACTATAAATATGTTTTTAACTGTCACACTCAATTTTTCTAGACTTCCCAACATGAATATCTGAAGATGAAGCTATTTTCCTTATCCGTAAAAAAATATTCTTTTGATTGGTTCTCTAGTTTAGATGATGACAACTTCAAAACCTTCAAATACCTAGAAAGTTCCTTACTTTCAAGATGGGGTGATAAGAAAGAAGATCACCACCTTCTTGTTTCTCTTACCACCACAAAGAAGAATGAGAATGAAATTATGGAAGAGTTTAATACAAAATTTAATTATGTAATTGCTATACTTCACACAAATATCAAACCTCTAGATGCTTCCACAGTCATCTATTACATGGAATATTTTTGTGGTTAAATGTGATATCATTTGAAATACAAGGATCTTCCAAGAGTTAAAGGATCCCAATAGATAGATGAGAAAATTGATAGGAATATGCAAGTATTTAGGAAATCTAATAATCATGGTTTCACAAGGGGTAGTTCTCCCACCTCTTAGGAACAAGAAAATAAATAAAGGGAAACAACTTCAGATAATAAGGATTCTTCCAAATACCCCTTAAAACATATGATTGATATGATGAAATCCTTGATCACCAATCAAAAAAATCAAATGAATGTGATGCAAAATAGGTTGATTTCCATGGAGAGGGTGTAATAATCTCAAGCTCAAAATATTTTTCATCCTAGACACAACATAGAAAGGAAAATTAAAGAATCTCCTTAGGATCTGAGGCCACCTAATAAATTAGAAACAAGAAATATATTGCATCATGAGGAACCTCCCTTTTGCATAACTTGTGATGGAACTCATGAGGAATCCCCTTGGCCCATATTTTGTCAAATTAACGAGCAATCATTTCTTAAAACGATCAACTATGTGGGTTATCCAAGGAGGCCATATTTCATAAATGTTGTAGGCCAAACTAACACCATATCTAAAGAACATTGGAAAAAAACTAAGGAGCATATGCAAGAAAGGATAATGTTTCCAAGTATTGTGAGGAGAAGCCTACATATGAAGATATTTAAGACATGGATAAATTCAAGGGAGTTACTTACTAGAGGAACGATAATGCTGATCCAACCAGGACAAATCAATATATTCCTAAGGTAATAACTCCTCATGTTGCTAAAGATTTAAATTTTTATTTTGGCAGTTGGAGAACTAATCAAAATATTCATGTACCTATAATAACTGAGATTCTTAATATTCCATGTTAGAAAGACAAGTTGTTGAAATCCATAGAGGGACCTAGGGACAAAATATTTGATAAAAATAAATAAAATGCTCATTCTAAGAAGAAAGGTTACATTGAATATGCCCCCTTTATTCTACATAGCATGGATCCAAGTAAATAAGGTCATCTTCCTTTGTATGTATCTTTGATAGTAAATGATCTTCTACTTCATAAGTGCATGTTATATTCTAGTGCTTCATCGAACATTATAACCAAAAAGGTTATGGAGTAGATAAATATGAAAATAAATGGTCCCTATCATAATGTCTATGGCATCCACTCAAGTCTTATGGATACAAGTGGAATAGTTTTGAATCTACTAGTGAAATTGAAAAATACCTCGATATTCATTTAACTATGGATATGCTAGTGATTGATGTGCCAGACAATTAGGGTGTGCTTGTATCAAGAAAGTGGTCTACATTTTTAGGACATTGTATTCAAATGGATTGGACTTATGAAACCATACTTGTATCATAAAACAAACAAGTAAAGCTCCATAGAGATCATTAAAGGAAATACCATGTGGAAGATCCCAATAAGTTAGCAAATGAACGTCTAGGGTACAGATAATTTTGGGAATTATGTTATTTTATCAAATTTCTTGGATCCAATAAGGGAAAAATTGAACGAAGAGAAGGTCAATGAAGTATACAAAATATATTTCAGTGGGGAATATTTAATGTCCGGAAAAGGGCCAGGCATAATTATCATGTCACTAGCTAAGCAAACTTTCAACTTTTCTTTATGGCTAGAGTTTGATGCATATAATAATGTAGCACACTATGAAGAGCTCTTACTTGGCCTAGAAACTTTAAAGGACACGGGGATTAAGATGTTGAACATTAGAGTATATTCTCACTTAGGAGTTTCGCAAGTTAAGAAAAAAATTTCATGTAAGAGTGACAGATTGGAAAATTATAGGAATACAATCTAGGATTTTATGGAATGGTTTGATGCAATGGATATTTATAGAAATATCTATAGAATAGAACATTTTGGGAGAAAAGTTGAGAGTGGTAGCTTCCACCTTTCAACCCATTGAGGAACTAAACAATGGTGATGGTAAGATTGAGAGAAATTTTAGGCCATTAGCTCTTGTCAATGTGGATCATTGGTAATTTTTTCAAAGGGATGGGAAAATATTGAGGTTTATCCATAATGTCCAATATTTTTTGGATTGTCAAATTAGATACTTGGAGCAATAAAAAGAGTATTAGCAAGAGAAAGAGAATATAAAAAATGAGCTTCCTATGGGAACTATTATATTAGTCCAAATATTTGATAGACAAGATAGTCATAAAAAAAAGAATAAATAAAGCTAGGGGCATACATTGACATGAATATTGGTACAAATAAAGAGCCTAAAATGATAAAAAAATGGAAAAGGTAAATGAGAAAAAAGAAAGAAAAGACCTAATAAACCTTGTGTAAGTGTATTAGGTTTTTTTATTTTAGTTTAGTTATGATAAAATCAAATCATATTAAGAGGACGTATTTCAACACACCATCCTTCTTAGGAAACAAGTAAAAAAATCAAGCCTTTTTATCAAAAGTTAAGGCAAATAAACCCTAAGTTGGCCCTGATTGTGCAAAAGGAATTGGATTCTAGAATCATTGCAATGACATGACATTCATATTGGTATTACAACTTAATAGTAGTAAAAAAAAGAATGGAATAATAAGGATATGTGCATATTTTATAAATCTTAATATATCGTGTCTAAATGACAATTATCCACTTCCCAACATGGAGACTTTGCTTCAAAAAAGTAACAAAATCTAGGATGATGTCCATGTTGGACGTGTTTTATAGATATAATAAGGTGCTAGTAAAGAAGGAAGACCAGCATCAGACTACCTTTACTACACCTTGGGGAACCTATTAGTACATGTGAATTACCTTTGTCTTGTTAAATGTGGGTACCACTTTTTAGAGAGATATGTTATTTGCCTTGGATCTAGTTGGAAAAGTTATTGAAATTTATCAAGATGAATTAATTTTATTCTCAAAATAAATGTTAGATCATGTAAGTCATATAATGAATTTTTTTTAAATATGTTATAAATACGACATCTCCCTTAACCTGACCAAGTCAATTTTGTGTGTTGATAAAGGCAAGATTTTGGGTCAAATAATTCCAAGGATGGGGTTAAAGTAGATCTAGAGAGATTTGAAGCCATTATAAAGGTCCCTTTAATGCAAAATATTAAATCCCTTCAGTCATTCAATGGTCAAATTAACTTTATCACGAGGCATTCCTAACTTAGTTGAACTAATGAATCCTATGCAAAAATTGCTTAAAAAATATGCTAAGTTTGAGTGGAGTAAGGAAGGAAGGGAATCCTTCAAAAGTATAAAGGATTTTATTTCTAGATCACTTATCGTAATAAGTCATGATTATTCTAAATACTTCTAGATATTTCCATTCGCATTAGAATATACAACTACACGGGTATTGCTGCAAAAGAATGGTGAAGGGAAAGATCAACCCATCGTTTTCATGAATAGGGAGTTGCAAAATTTATAATTAAAATATGTTAGTTTTTCAAATTTATTTTACTTAGGATCTCTATATGAAAGAATAACAAGGAAGTTAATACATCAAAGATACACAAGATACAAAATACACATAGATTTTCATTGGGGAAACCGTAGAGTAGAAAACCCCACAAACTTCCTCAGAATAGTTTGGGCACAAAGACAAGTTGAAAAGATAGAATAACCAAAGAACAATATGTTTGCAACAACTCTCTATCCCTCCTCTTCCTCTCTCTCCTAAAGCGCACATGAGAGAGAAAGTGAAGTGTGTGACAAATGAGGAGGGTGCCTCCCTATTTATATTCTTTTGTTGATTTGTTAACTCAACCACTAGGTCATCTAGGTCACTTGTGGGGATGACATACCTAATAATACACATAAATACATTTTCCCTTATTTAACCTGGGGACTATTTCCCCGACTTACAATAGAGGGATTACCTCAGTGACCATACACAATGATAACATTCCCAAAGGAGAAACACACATCTCTGATGTGGGTACAATAATATACAACAGTAGTATACATCAGAATATCTTCTAAAGTTACAATTACAACAACACTCCCTCTTAACTAGGAAGGTATTCTCTCGCCAAAGTCATCAACACATTTGGTCATCATCATTGAGTATTCATTGTCACTGCTGCCATTGTCCTCGTATTGTCCAATCTATCGCATCTATCTATCATAGGAATTTTCTACACATCCATCCCTTTTTCATGTTGGATGTATTCCTAGACCTCATTCAGGTATTCATCATATCCACGAGAAAGATATTGTGTATGTATAGAACATGACCATTCTTTACATTGCCACTACAATAAATTGTGTCTCCTACTATCTTCTCGTTGTATCATATCATCGTATAGGTATAGCCCATGACCTTCTTTACATTGCCACTGCAATAACCTACATTTCCTACCATCATCTCGTTGTCATCACATAGGTATAGTCCAATAATTTATTTACATTGCCATGACAATAACCTGTGTTTCCTACCTTTATATTTTCATATCCAGAGCATCTCTTTTGTCCTAGATAAAAAAAACAAAGCTCACAAATCACAACTCAGATGCAGACCACCTTCATTCTATCAACATAGGAACATGTCAGGATGTCACCAAGAAAATCCTACATCTACCACTATGTGAGAACCTTCTAGGTGAACCTCACATGCTTCGTGAGCTTATCATCTCAACATGGGAACACATACATATATAGATATATATGTAAAACTTATTATGTCCAATAAAAATGGTAGATGAGTACTTTTATATTCTAGTTCAACCTCAAGGACTTATACATCTGAACAACCTGCGTCTAGGACCTTTTCTGTTCAGACAACCTTCATGGTGTATTCAATCCAAGTAGTATGCGTACCACGCTGGGGATCTTTTTACACTCAGACAACACACAAGACTTATTACATCCAAATAACATGCATACCACACTAGGACTCATATTTACATTTGGATCACCTGTCTCAAGACAAATTATGTGTGAGTAACTTGTGTATCACGCCAGGACTCGTATTTACACTCAAAAAACCTACATGACTTATTACGTCCAAGCATCCTTCTTCACCAGTATTTTTCCTGCTCAGACAATATGTCTCATATCCCATGTGAGATATCATGCATCATTGTATTCTAGTCTCTCGTTATTTATAGCATAGAAGCATAGCTATATTGATTACGTCCAAGGATAACCTGCGAGCTTCATCGATACTGATTACATCCAAGGACAACCTATCGTACTAATTACGTCTAAGCAACTTACAATATTCACCAGGATTTTACACTCAGACAACCTGTCTCACCAACTATGCTAGAACTCATCACTCCCTCTTTCAATAGGTATCGTTATGGATCACACCAAGACATTCTATGAAGTACTTGAACTTCACTCTGGCTATTTCTAGCATAGAATCACATTAGGATTGATTATGTCAAAGGATAACCTGAAATATTCTATAGGTATTATTATAGCTAAGAACAACCTACTCGACTGATTACATCCGAGAAACCTATGAACTTCGCTATGAATTTTACACTTGGATAACTTGTATTTCCAGCTATGCTAGAATCTCTCACTCCCTCTTTCGAGAGGCCTCAATCTCGATCACATACTCGAGCTTCATTGTCGTTCTCTGCATCATACAAAAAATGAAAGTCATATCAATCAAATCATATAGTAGATTTAAAAAAACATACTACCTCACAACTAGCCAAGCAAGTGGAAACATATTTTTCCTCAGTTGTACTCAGCGCCATGCATGGCTACATCCTTCCAAACCGGTAGATCATACTGGATCTAAAAATGAAGAAGCAACCCAAATTTCTCTTCCTCTTAGTTTCGCTTCCTTCCCAATATGAATCAACATAACCATGTAGGTTAAAGTCTTATGATTCATATCATAATTTATCACATACTCAAATGTACCCTTCAGGTACCTAACTACATGCTTTACAACAACCAGGTAAACGTGTCTCGAAAATGCCAGGAACGGGTTCAGGGTGTTCACAACAAAGCATATGTCTAATATCGTATTAGTCAGATACATCAACGAGCCAATAATCTAATGATACATCGTGGCATCAAGCGACTTTGATGAAGCATCACATAGTAGCTTCAGGTTTGATGCCATAGGTGTGGCTATAAACTTGTGGTCCAACATTCTGAATTTCATTAGAATATTCAATGCATACTTTCCTTCACCAAAGAAAATCCCATCCCCATTCTACCACACCTCCATTCCTAAGAAGTAGTGCATCATCCATAGGTATTTTATTTCAAACTCAGTGGCAAGTATCCTCCTTGCATCTTTAATGAGTTCATCCTCTCTTTCCAAAAACATGACATCGAAATATAGAAGGCTCATCATTAGTCTTCCACCTTCACCCTTGCAGTAAAGGTTGCAATCCACTCTAATCCCAGTAAAGCCTATGCCCATCAATACGTTTTCCATCCTACCATACCATGTCAAACTTGAGGATCTTCTATAGTCACTCCTTCTGAAGTGGAGTATCATCCTCCCTCTACATTTTGTATTGTATGTATCGAAACATTATGTACTGGAGTGAGAAGAAGCTTTCTATGCTACATATATTCTATGTATCCATCTAAGGTCACTGGATACCAAGATCATCTATCTTTACCTTTGTTCAAAAGTTCCTCTTACAGTCATTTGTGAGCTTTTCATCCTCTATAGGATTTGATACTCAACCTTTTAGCAAAGGTTAATGTCTTCATCACTCTAGGTGATCTTCAAGCTCCTCATGTAACTGCATGTGTAGTCCCATGGGTGCCTTCTAAGCTTGTACATGGCCTTCTTATATTTTCACGCATGAATCTTTCTATAATGTGTCTCAACTCCTAGTGGTTTCTCTACATACACTTCCTCCTCGAATATAGCATTCAAGAATGTTGTCTTGATATCCAATTGGTGTATCTCCCATCTCATACCTGTACATATGGATCTAATGGAAGTTTACCTCACAACTGGTGCAATGTCTCCTCGTAGTCTATGCCTTCTTTTTGTGAAAATACTCGTGCTACAAATATTCCCTTATATCCCTCGATGTTGTCATCTGCTACATCCTAGATCATGTAGATCCATATGGAAAACACTACAAAATTCCCTTCAGTTATCGAAAATGCATCCTAGACATCATGCCCCTTGATCAACTGGTACTCTTTGATCATATTCTCCTTCCCTTTATTCTTGGATTATTACTCATAGATGGAAGGATCTGCATCAATGATGTTTCTCGACAGTTTCATATAACAGGAGTGTGTCTGAGGCCTCTTACTTATTTGGAAGTATCATCATACTATTCTTCATCTTGGATTATTTCCCGTTCCCAAGATGGTATTCATCTCTTGAGGTGGATCTACCATTCTCTTTATATTCTTCTGAATCTCTTTCTTTCACCATGGTGTCTCTAACCTGGGTATCTTTAGGTTCCTCTTCTGGACTATCGTTACTTATTCTTTGAAATGTTTTGCATGTCAAGTTCATTTGCATAATTAGAAACATCTCAAAATTTCCAAAACATATCAATAGTGAAAAATATATGTCACATAGTCTTGCAACTATCTTAGCCAATGCTACAACATTCATCCATATCTCGTACACATACAAGAACTTCTAGATTCCTTATACCCCAATGTTATTGAGAGTGTGTACTACTCCTAATATGTCAGCAAATAGGTTTCAATATAGATAAGTAGCAATGGAATGGTGTACAACATCATTGACTTTTTACCTGTCATGTGCAATTCAATAGTATACATGCAAAAACACAAACATACATAGTACATCAACTGAATATAAACAATTGCACAACTAAACAATATCATGAAATTACAATTGAACACTTATTATTGTTTGTTTAGTGGGAAGACTCCTTGATCCTTATGTCCTAGAGCCACAACTATATCATTTCTTATCCAAATGCTGAGATGGATAAGAGGTTTTTCATGAGTTGAATCCTTCTCGATTAGAGTACATATTCCTCTATGTGTGGTGTATATGGGGTTCATTGCAATCCTTTTTTTTTATGTTGGAATCACATGGTAAGAATCATAACGTTAATTTTTGCTTATCGTAATTATCAGTTGCATATTATCTTTATTTTTATTGTTGTTTTGTAGTTTTTAGATCTTTCTGCTCTGGTAGAGGCTAGTGATTGTGATCCAAATGAGACTTGCACAACTAGTGAATAGTTCCCTGCAAGCATGCATGTATTTGTTAATAATATATGTGTTTTTGTTCATAATAAATGTTGTACCTCCTTGTCGGCACCCAGTTATCTTAAGTTATAAGAGTTTTTTTTTAATATTTTACAATGTGAATTACTGCTTTTATATTTAAATAAAAAAGGTGGTAGTAATCAATTCACTTTATTGAGTAACTTTATTTATGCTTTCATTAGAGTACATTCACTTATGTTTATGTTTTATGAGAATGTTATATCTTGAGAATATGTATTATACATGTTTTTCATTGTGATAATTTCTATGATATTGATGTATAACTAATATTTTAAACAACCTTGTTAATCTTAATTAGCAAATATCTTTGTGTGTACTTTGAAGGAACTAATATTAAAGGAGAGAAATTTCTTCAACTTAATACCTATTTGAATTATACATTACCATAGTAGCCATTGATGTTTTGCATTTGTTTATGCTATCATGAATGATTTTCTTGTACCTTTGGTCATAAGTATGATGGTAGTTATAGAAGGTGCTACTAATAATTTATGTATAATTTGTTTATTTTAAAGATTGTTTGTGGTTTGAAATTTGTTTTATTTTCAAACTCTTCTATTATTGTGGAGATTTAAATTGTGTATGCTTATTTGTTGTACCCTTTTGCAAGTTGATTATCTTAAGACATAGACTTTCTTGGACAACCAATATTTTCAAAGTGTTTGACTCCCTTTACATGTAAATAAAAAATGGGAGTAAATAAATATTCCCACTTTTAAATACTTATGTAATAGTCTCATCTTAAAGTGATCAGTTTGTGGTTGAATTTATAGTGAAGAGATAGAATTCTTCGCTTTGGTTGTGTTTATAGTGAATAGATGGTAATTATTTTTGCATTATTTATATTTCGACTAAAATTTGAATGAAAATAATATTAAATTATAAAATACTTACAATTTTTTAAATTAATTTTAATTAAATGTATTTAATTAACTAAAAACCAAAACCATTTCATATATGCTAATCTAATTTTAAATATTAAACATGATAATTATTATACATTTTTATAAAATTTTCTTTTAAACCAATATTTATTGTTAGACCACCTATATGTATCTTTTTTCCCAAAAAAAACTCATAACTTTATTATTAACAAAGTTACATTCCACAAAATACATAACATTCTAAAATATGCTACTAGACTGATTAGAATTTTAGTGAGCATAATGCTCATAAAGTCCAAAAACATAGAAAACTAAGTATTAATAACTCCAATTAATAGAAAACATAAAAAAATTAGTGAGCATAATGCTCATAAAGTCCCAAAACATAGAAAACTAAGTATAAATAGCTCCAAATAATATAAAACATAAAAAAAACACGTCCATAACCATCCATTCAAGCTATCTTAAATCTGTAGGAGCCGCTAATTCATTATATCAAAAGAAAAACATAGGGCGCTATAACCCATTAAATCAAAAGGCTTTCCAACCAGAAAATACCATAAAAATGATTTAAAACAAATCCATCACGAGGCATGGACGAATTCAAAAATTTCTCCCTTATGATCTTTAGTAATAAGCCAATGACCCACCCACCCGTGCATAAAATAGTTGCTTCCATATTCCTTTCCCTATAGATGTGACTGAACTTTAAAAAACTCGAATTGATCATTCAAATAGAAGATCTCCTCTTAGACTCCCTACATTGATTTTCAACACTTTTCATTTTTTCGGGGATCTATCCTCTGGAAGTCTGATATTGTATTTTTGACATGTTGAATTTTTGTTTTTAGTGTGATATAAATATCCAAAATGTGCCAAAAAAAATTTAATTTTATGATTTAAATTGTTTTTGTTCTGATGTTAAATTTTGGCGAGGTAAAACGATTTTTTTAATGTTTAATATATGTGTACATATAAATTGAAATATTATCTTTCAACATTTGGATAATGTTAATCTAATTTATAATATATATTTCTAAACTTTAAATTTAAAGTTAAAAATTTGTTTAGTTAACATAATCATTTCTGAAGCCCGAATGGGTGTGGCTCATGTGCCAAATGGGTGTGGCTCATGTGCCTTGAATACGCTAATTATATCCTTTTTTTTCTTACTATTTTCCAATCATTGAATGCATGTTTGAGTTTAGTGGGAAACGTCACCTCATACAGTTATTGAAGCATGGGGATTATTGCACTTTTGTGATAGTTATATGAGCTTTCAGATGATAGATTGTAGCTATAAGGAGTCATTTTTTCATATCCCTAGAAGTCAACTCTCATTCTACCATTATTGCATTCAAATATAAATTATGGAGAGCTCTCCATTATTGTTTAATACAATTACCAAACCATGTATGACCCAAAAATTTGAATTTAGAGACTCGATTACATATTTGGAATGAAAATAAATGGTTGTAGGTGAATAGAGTGGTTCGTAAATATACGAATCCTTACCCTTTGAGTTTTGTTGGTCATTGATGCTTGAGAATCCACAAATTTAGATTATAGGTGGTTCTTCAACAACATATAACATATTGGTCTCCTTCTAACAACATATTACAACCTAATAATTGTATTAGATATGATTTAATTCAATGGACTTAATAGTTTTCAGGATTTCAGGAAAGATTTACACTTGATTCTATCATGTATGAGGGTATGGGACTAGCGTTTAATTAGGGACTTTAAACCCTCTATATACCTTGATGTTGGTGGTGCTAACTGTTGAACTCCTCTATCATGACCTTAATAAAAATGTACCCTTCACTCAAGCAAAATCAGTTATTAAGGATGGGAAGCCTTTTCTACTTTACTTTATTGATTGGATTATAAAGTTTCAACAAAATTGTAGGGTTTTAAGTCTATTGACTATTGTCCTTGGAGGATAAAATTTAAAATTCGAGGTAGATGCAAGGACGAGAATGCAGAGGAGGGGGGCAGAGGGTGTTATTAATGAATATGATCTCAATATAGCAATGATTTTGATGATATATAGTTATGAGAGGAGAAAACTCAGATTTTATTCCACATCACTCCCATTACCTTCCACCATGGCTCGAGTAGTTGGAGATTCCATTTCAACCATAAGCTTACCTAGAGCACCTACATGACCACTTATTGCCTCCAGACGAATTTGGTGTTCCTTGCTTGTAAAAGGGGTAGATGCTTGTGAAAGGGGTAGAGTGGATCGATGATTTGTATTATTTATAATTTTACTATGTACTATCTAGATGGCACATGAGTCATGATGATTCACCTCATGAGATACATTTATTTTCATCATTTTAGATGATTTTGTATAATTTTCTCAAGAACATATTTCAGTATATTTCCAGTTTATTGCTTTATTGCTGATATGTGATCAATATCCACCATTTGACATCTTATGCATCTTATATATTAGTTGTATTTTCATATTTATGTAGAAACATGCTTATTTAATGTTGTTCTTTGTTTAGATGTTAAAAAGATTTAAAAACATGGTTATTTTTGAATTCTTTTTGCTTTCTGATATTTTCGCTGTTGTTTCCAATAAGTTACATTTCGGTTGGCCATATATTCTCCTTCATGATATATATGTAACATTGACATAAATTTTTTCTTTTACATACAAAGTGGTTAAGTTGTCAAAATCATTCATCTTTAGGTTTATGAACTTTTCAATTCTACTATATTATTTTGCGATCAATATAATCATCCTTATAAACCTTTTTTAGGTTACAAAGTTATGATAGAACACTTGAGTACTCCACCTCATTTCCAACATGGCACCAAAGGTAAACCCTAAATTATTTAAGAAGAAAGCCTAAGAGCTCAACATGTCACTTACATGAAATTGAAATAGAATATAGCCCGGAAGGATTACACTCAATAAAGAATCACTATTGTGCTATACAATATTAACTTATTTATCAGTTTGATTTGTACATTATTCACTTTACATCTATAGGAACAAGTCTCATCTTTTTGAATATTTTTTTTTGCTTTTTCTCTTTTTTCATCACCAAAATTTAATGAAGTAACAATACCTTGGAATACCTTTATTGTTGTTAACATTTAAAGCTTGCAATTCCATCAATCCAAAATTCTTCTTACTAAATTTCATATAAAAAAACATTGATTTCTTTTCTTTGAAATACAAACATAAAACAACTTATACTACATTAAATTATAACAAATTAAAAAAATTATTTTACATAATTTATAATTTGAAACCTAAGTGTGATATTAGAAAAAAACGTGCTCTTGTTATTCCATAAAATTGTTCTTTTTCATTTCTAGAAAAATGGATAACAGTGGTGTGTAGAAGATATAATCAAATAAATAAAAAAATCATGGAAGAGAGTGCTCTACCTGAGAGTGTCATCAATCAATACCTCATGATTTCTAACAATATTTCGTTATGATTCCGAAATTTTACAATACAAAAACCTGATAGTTTAAGTTCACATTAGTGGGTTAGTGTTAGTACTTACAAGACTAGTAGCAAAAGCCATGATTCGAGGCAGGGGCATATATCAGGTATGATTGTGCAGGGCTACAGTGATACTTTGGTAAAACTGAATGTGGTTCTACAGCAAACACTGTAGACAGAAGTCCATCTTAGAAAACAAATTATTTTCACTGATAAAATATATTGGGAAGGAAAACTACAACCAGAATCATATCAAGCTCCTCTTCATCCTATCTTAACTAGGACAACTTTCCACGCATAATTAGGTAATATGCGTGGAAAGTTAATTCACTGTTTGAATTTATTTAATGTCCTAATTTTATATATCTTTATTGCAGAACATGGAGTGTTTGTAGAAAAAGCCGCAGGATTTGCTGCACTAGTGATATTACAGGAATATACAGAGAGAATTTAGTGCGCGAAACGTAATTAATGCAGTGATTGATCGGAATGATAATTTTTATTTTATAGTAGAAGAGGAGGGAAAATATGAAATTGTTTCTTTCTGATTTATTAAAAGAAAACTAATTTAGCCTTGGAAAAGTAAACATTAAAAACTGTATTAACTCTTGGTAGTTGATTTGCTTGAGTGGGTATCCTTTGCAAGGGCACCTCAAAACTCCTTAGAAATAATTGAGAACAGACAGCAAAACTCTAGCCATATTAAAAGTTAATGTAACCCAAAATACAATGCCTAAATAATTTTGAAATTAAATTATTCAATATTTTACTTATTTTTCTAAATATTACCAATCAAGATAATTAATTTTGCAACGATAATCATCTTATTCAATTTTAACCAAAAAAAACTTCGCATTAAAAAGAATTTGGAAGAATTTGCTTTAATGAAATTTATCATGCTTTTCTCTTATCATTCTAAGATTTCCTTGTCGTGTCGAAATTATGAATTTGCTTTAATGAAATTTAATTATGAACCTTTTCTCTAATCTTTCTAAGATTTACTTGTCGTGTCACATTTCAACAGCTTGTATTTCCACATTAATTCACATTATGTGTGCATTATCTAAGAAAACATCGACTTTGGATTGAGATTCGGCCCTGATAGTTATATAAGGAAACACGAGTTGGGTCCACGTGGAACCGTATTGCATGCAGAGAAATATGTAAAGCAAGAAGAGCGTAATACAGGGAATATACTGGGGAATATGACAGTAATACAGGGAATATTATGGGGACTATGACAGTAATACAGGGAATGTGAATGTTTAGTGTGGCTGATTTTACGCTGATGATAATGCCTTGATATATGTTATAATTAGCACTGCCATAATCAGCAGCCCTGTGATAAATATATAAAATCCATTATACTTTGATACTTTGGTCAGAAGTCCAGAGAAATTATATTTTGGAGATACACAGTCCTGGAAAAATGTATTCTCAAAATAAATATGTCCGTGCTCCTCTCCCTAAAACAAGGAAGATGAGTTGTGCATTGTCAGTACCCCATGCAATACTATGACTGTGCCTTCTGTCCTTTGAAATCAACTCTTCCATAGTTAGCAGCCATGCCTATAAGTATTTGATAGTCATCGTTCTTTGATGAGAAGACATCAGCTGGACATACTTAGCGTCTCCTTTAGTTATTTGCGTGGTGAAAAGAAATGGCAAGACATGGTGTGGCAAAACATGGTATCATATTCGTGATGCATATGGGGTTCATTGCAATCATCTTTTTGATGTTGGTAACGCATGGTAAGTAGCATATCGTTAATTTTTTCATATCGTAATTATCAGTTGCATAGTATCTTTATTTTTACTGTTGTTATGTGGTTTTCAGATATTTCTGCTTCTGCTGCTGTGGTAGAGGCTAGTGATTGTGATCCAAATCAGACATGTAAAACTGGTGAAGAGTGCCCTGCAAGCATGCATGTTTGTGATCATAATATATGTTGTACCTCTTTGCCTGCAGCAAGTTATCATAAGCCATGAAAGGAGAAAAATATTTTATTATGTGAATTACTCCTTTTATATTAAAATAAAAAAGTGGTAGTAATTAATTCACTTATATTGATGTTTTATGAGAATGTTATATTTTGAAATGTGTTATAAATGTTGTTCATTGTGGAAATTGGAAATTGGTATGATATTCATCTATAATTAATTTTTTAATGAATCTTGTTAATATCAATTAACAAAGAGCTTTGTGTCTACTTTGAAGGCATTAATCTTAAATGAGAGTAATATTTTCAACTTAATATAAATTTGAATTATACATTACAATAGCAGTCATTGATGTTTTGCATTTGTTTATGTTATCATGAATGATTTTCCTATGCACTTATTTAGAAGTATGATGATAGTTATAGAAGGCATTATGAAGAATTTATGTATATCTTGTATCATGATCTATTACATGTTACATTCTAATCAAGTGCATGTCTTTTACATTCCTAGCAATGCGAGGTGGGCTCTTTGAAATGATATCCTTTGAAAGGATTCAATTCAAGACAAATTTCATAATACCATTTTGTTTTTAACTTTCCATACATCTTTGTTCTTTCTTTGATTATCATTCTGCAACATCTTTGCTAATCATAACACAATTAAATTCATTATATATACTTGATAAATAGATTTCAATGGAGTTTAGATCTTTTTTAATATAAAAGCCACCATCCTATTGGGTTGAGGGACTTGTGTTCTCCATAACAATTCTATTGGCTACTTGAACTTTTTAGTGACCACTAAACATCTTTCCTTTATTGTTCATTGAATTATTTATTTTCTAACATAATAATGTGCAACCATATTCTCTTTTGCAATTTCTATATCCTTTCCCAACAAACTCTAATGTCCATTTCATCTAGTTTTTTCTCTATAACATTATCATTTTCATCCTTATGCATACTACTTTGTATTTCCTTTAGCAATGCATGTGTTTGTTCATTTGAATCATGTGTTATGTGGATATTCTATATTTAATATCGAGTCCTCACACACATTTATTCCACATTGTAAAATATTGACCTTCTCTCAAATAGAAAATCCAATAAAATATTTTAACATGTAAACCAAATTAAATAGATTTAATGAAAAAATCATTTAATATATTATCAGTAATACTTAACATAATGTGTCAATATTTTTTTATTTACTTATGTTGTATCCGAAATAACTTAGTAAGTAAAAAGTCCACAATTGTCTTTTCTAAATATTTATCTTCTATGTATTTTAAAATGTACAATTAAATTATGCTTTATAAAATGTATTGTAATATTTTATGAAAAACATAACTTTTAAATAATATAAACATATATATATATATAATGAAAAACTTGGTAATAGTAAAAGGCCATATACAAGTTAATTTCCACATTATTCTCCTTGGTTGTTTAGGTTGTGAAAAAAATGACAAGACACTTAATTATATATGTGGTATATATGGGATTCATTGCAATTCTGTGTTACGTGTAACTCATGGTAAGAGTGATTGTTACTTTCTTCTTAATGTAAATATTAGTTATTGTATAATTTATTTATTTTAAAGGTTGATTGTGGTTTGAAATTTGTTTTATTTCAAAACTTTTATGTTGTTGTGGAGACTTAAATTGTGTATTTTTCTTGCAATAATACCATCAAATGCAAAAGTGGTGCTCACTACCCCGTCATAGTCTTGTTTGCTTAAAAAATATGTTTATTTGTTGTACCCTTTTGCAAGTTGATTATCTTAAGCCATAGAGTTTATTGGACAACCAATATTTTCAAAGTGTACTAATGCCTTTACATTTAAATAAAAAACTTGGAATAAATAAATATTCATGATTTTAAATACTTATGCGACATTCTCATCTTAAAGTGATCACTTTGTGGTTACATTTATAGTGAAAAGATAGAAGTAACCACCTCAGTTATCTTTATTGAGAATAGATAGTAATTCCTTTTGTATTATTTATATTTAGAGTAAAATTGACATAAAGATAATATTTAAATGGTTATAAATTAAATTAAAACTACTATAATTTTCAATACATGAAAAATAAATTAATTTTAGGTTTTTTTTATATATGTTAAATTTTGGCCATTTAAATAGTTTTTAATATTTAATATATGTGTAGATTTAAATTGAAATATCATCTTTCAACATTGAGATTATAGTAATCTAATTTATAATATATATCTCTAAACTTTAAATTTAAAGATAAAAATTTATTTAGTTAAAAAAATCATTTCTTATACTATTATTTAATATTAAGCATAATAATTATTACATATAGATATCTACAAATAATATATTTTTAAAAGAGTGATTCCAAAATAATGTTATATCACACTCAAGTATGACATACAAATAAAGATTATATTTGAATATGTGATAATACATGTAAATATAAATTAAAGAAATTGTATTTAGGTAATTTTAAATAAATATATTTAATTAGCTTAATCATTTCATACATTAATGTAATTCAGCATATTGAGCATGACAACTATTAGAATATCTTGATACAAATTCTATGATCTTTATGAGAGTGGGTTGGTACTTATTGTTATAGCATACTCATGTATCTCATTTAAATAAAAATTATTACGTCGATAGGTATATATATGTGATATTTGGGATGAACTTCTTTGAACTTCTTTGAGTGGATCATTAATCTCCACCAAAACATGACAAATGTATGACTGAGATGTGTTGTATCGTCTAATCTTTTAACTAGCCGTTGATCTTTTAACTAGCCATTGATTTAGGAGTCTGTTAGGAGACAGTTAGTTGCCGATCATAGATTTAGGAGTTCGTAGGAGACTGTTAGCCGCCAAGGAGTCTGTTAGAAATAAATACACCAGACATGGAGGAGATACGTGTCATTCCTGGTGGTGGAGGAGATACGTGTCATAAAAATTTATATCCAACTCTACTGGCTCTGCTTCATGAAATTGTATATAAGAAGAATCGAGCAAAAGGTTTCGCTGTTTCGCCATTCTTGTGTGGTCTTGGAGCATGAAAAGGATTCGAAAGTGCGGTCTTGGAGCAAGAAAAGGATTCGCCTGTGAAATAGAGGTAAGCGTCATCAATGTCTTCAATTTTTTTCTATCAATTTTGGGCTTTGAGTATCTATCTATCCACCTAAGTTTACGCTGCTGAATAAAATCCTTTGTATAAGTCTATGCATTTAAGCATTTCCGATGGTAGATTAAGTTCAAAGGACTTGTAGGTTGGCCAGAATCCAGTCGAGAATACTGTAACAGTAAAAGTAAACAATTCTTTGATTTTCTAACAATTACAACACACAAGTCTATTACATCGGCTTACTACACTGTATTGAGATATGGGATTTGGAATCTGGATTCGTTTGACTCTACTCTTGGATCATCTAATAAAAGAGTTAAATCTCACCTTATCTGCATTTTATTAAAATATGTCTGCACACATTTAACTAAAACTTAGTTACATGGCAGTCGCAGAGAATCACATAAAAAAGGAATCTATGCTATTACCTCTGAGCGGCATCATCTGAACTTGGCGAACACATAATGGTATTGTCACTGATCGAAGTTCCGAAAACATTCCCTTCGCATACTCTTATCCATTGCATCTGAATATCCTTTCAGAACATAATGTTTCCCATCAAAGAAATCAGTGCAGTCTTCTCTGTATTCTGGCATTTATTCGAACCCTCAAACTGGGTAGAATTGGGTATTATATATCACGACATCCGGTTTACAACCAGATACAAGCATTGTAGACCAGCCTTTAACGACATTCCTGACCTTCTCCTTCCTGCATAACCCATGAACCGATGTGCTATAAGTAAAAACATCCAGCTTACAGCCATTTAGTAGCATTTGATGCCAAATCTTTGTTGCATCATCAAATTTCCCTGAATCTCTATATAAGCAATTCAACGTAGAATTGTAACTTATGACATTCTGCAAGCATCAGAAGAATTCTTTTCCAAACTCATGTAGCCTCTTTACATCCTCCACTCTGGGACAACCTATCAATCAAAACATTGTAACAAACAACATCAGGCTGGAAATGGTTTAAATTCATGGTTTCCAATAGTTCCACAGCCTATTTAACCCTACCTTCCTTACAAATCCCGCTCATCATAGTAACAAGTTCTTTGCTTCATTGAACCATTTGAGATTGCCGAAGGCCTTTATTAATACAATAAATGTATGCAAATTAGGGCTTATTCCAATGGTATAGAGATATGCGTAGAAGGATTCAACCAAATGCAAACAATAACTCTGCACTAGAGCATTGAGAAGGGTATTGTAGGAACGAATACCTCTAGCTTACATCTGAATCTTCTCTCCATGTCTTTGAAAACCTCCACCTTTACATCCTCCACTCTTGGACAACCTATCAATCAAAACATTTTAACAAACAACATCAGGCTAGAAATGGTTTAAATTCATGGTTTCCAATAGTTCCACAGCCTCTTTAAACCTACCTTCCTTACAAAGCCTGCTCATCATAATAACAAGTTCTTTGCTTTATTGAACCATTTGAGATTGCAGAAGGCCTTGATTAATACATTAAATGTCTGATAATTGGGTCTTATTCCAATGGTATAGAGATATGCATAGAAGGATTCAACCAAATGCAAACAATAACTCTGCACTAGAGCATTTAGAAGGGTATTTTAGGAACGAATACCTCTAGCTTACATCTGAAGCTTCTCTCCATGTCTATGAAAACCTCCACCTTTACATTCTCCACTCTTGGAGAACCTATCAATAAAAAAATTATAACAAACAACATCAGGCTGGAAATGGTTTAAATTCATGGCTTCCAATAGTTCCATAACCTCTTTAACCCTACCTTCCTTACGAAGCCCACTCATCATAGTAGCAAGCTCTTTGCTTCATTGAACTCTTTGAGCTTGCAGAAGGCCTTGATTAATACATTAAATGTTTGCAAATTAGGGCTTATTCCAATGATATAGAGATATGCATAGAAGAATTCAACCAAATGCAAACAATAACTCTGCACTAGAGCATTGAGAAGGGTATTGTAGGAATGAATACCTCTAGCTTACATCTGAAGCTTCTCTCCATGTCTTTGAAAACCTCCACCTTTACATCCTCCACTCTTAGACAACCTATCAATCAAAACATTGTAACAAAAAACATCAGGCTAGAAATGGTTTAAATTCATGGTTTCCAATAGTTCCACAGCCTCTTTAACCCTACCTTCCTTAAAAATCCCGCTCATCATAGTAACAAGTTCTTTGCTTCATTCAACCGTTTGAGCTTGTAGAAGGCCTTGATTAATACATTAAATGTCTACAAACTAGGGCTTATTCCAATGGTATAGAGATATTCATAGAAGGATTCAACCGAATGCAAACAATAACTCTACACTAGAGCATTGAGAAGGGTATTGTAGAACAAATACCTCTAGCTTACATGTGAAGCTTCTCTCCATGTCTTTGAAAACCTCCACCTTTACATCCTCCACTCTTGGACAACCTATCAATCAAAACATTGTAGCAAACAACATCCGGATGGAAATGGTTTAAATTCATGGTTTCCAATAGTTCCACGGCCTCTTTAACCCTACCTTCCTTACAAAGCCCGCTCATCATAGTAACAAGTTATTTCCTTCATTGAACCATTTGAGCTTGTAGAAGGCCTTGATTAATACATTAAATGTCTACAAATTAGGGCTTATTCCAATGGTATACATATATGCATAGAAGGATTCAACCAAATGCAAACAATAACTCTGCACTAAAGCATTGACAAGGGTATTGTAGGAACAAATACCTCTAGCTTACATCTGAAGCTTCTCTCCATGTCTCTAAAAACCTCCACCTTTACATCCTCCACTCTTGGACAACCTATCAGTCGAAACATTGTAACAAACAACATCAGGCTGCAAATGGTTTAAATTCATGATTTCCAATAGTTCCATAGCCTCTTTAACCCTACCCTTCTTACAAAGCCTGCTCATCATAGTAACAATTTCTTTGCTTGATTGAATTGTTTGAGCTTGCAGAAGGACTTGATTAATACATTAAATGTCTATAAATTAGGGCTTATTCCAACGATATAGAGATATTCATAGAAGGATTCAACCAAATGCAAACAATAACTCTGCACTAGAGAATTGAGAAGGGTATTGTAGGAATGAATACCTCTAGCTTACATTTGAAGCTTCTCTCCATGTCTTTGAAAACCTTCACCTTTACATCCTCCAATATTGGACAAAATATCAATCGAAACATTGTAACAAACAACATCAGGCTGGAAATGGTTTAAATTCATGGATTCCAATAGTTCGACAACCTCTTTAACCCTACCTTCCTTACAAAGCCCACTCATCATAGTAACAAGTTATTTGCTTCATTGAACCATTTGAGCTTGCAGAAGGCCTTGATTAATAAATTAAATGTCTACAAATTAGGGCTTATTCCAATGGTATAGAGATATACATAGAAGGATTCAACCAAATGCGAACAATAACTTTGCACTAGAGCATTGAGAAGTGTATTGTAGGAACGCATACCTCTAGATTACATCTGAAGCTTCTCTCCATGTCTCTAAAAACCTCCACGCATGGTTCCGCTGTGTAGGCTTTAGCATAAGCTTTGAAGACTGAAAGGAACAGACCCTTCAGGCACGGGCATTGCTTAGCTTGGATCTCTTTAATTGTTTTTTGGCATACAACATAATTGTGTGGAATACAACGTAATTGTGTTTGTAGTTGGGATGTTGGGTTGTGGAATTGAAGATTGCCAAAGGACTACACTGGTAAAACAAGAAAGAAGCTTGACATATTCCTTACTTTATACTAGTAATCTTGGGCTGTGCTTGGATTTCTGGCCAAGTTTAATGTTCTCTCTGAATGAAAATGCAAGAAAAATGTCAACTCGCAAGCTAGTCCTCCCATTAACACACATCGATGATGGGAAAGCAAAGTCACTATGACATAATTCACTGGCTATTGACGGTCATCGCACATCCGATGGGAAGATCTCCGATCAGCGTTTTAGTCCACTAGCTATTGTCAGTCATCCGCCATCTGATGGGAATATCTCTGATCAATGTTTTAGAGAAATCAATTATTTTGTAAATTATTGGACCGCTGGCTGTAGACAGAGTGAACTATGTCTGGATGAATTCTTGAGAATACAGTTGCCACGCTTTTGATTCATTCAATACATGTCTATTGCCATGCTTTTGATTCATTCAATACATGTCTACAGTAATATCCATTCTCGCCAACTGTTAAATTGATGTTTACATTATTAATTGTATGATATAATTCTAATGACAACACTTGGTGTAACATTGTTATTGCCTCTGCCCGCCACTTCTTAATATCTCTATAATCAAAATATACTAAACTCAAAAACTTAAATAACCAATCATGACAACACAATGAGCCATTGCCACTGGCTATTGTTAGTCATCCACCATCTAATGGGAAGATCTTTGATCAATGTTTTAGAGCAATCAATTATTTTGTAAATTATTGTTAGAGCCAGAGGGTTATTCATTGCTATATAGCTATATAAGCTATAGTCCATTGCTATAAGGTCTTAGCTATAGGAGGGTCTCTGTAGCAATAAGCTCAACCATAGCCCCTTGCTCTGATGGATGCAATTGCTGGAGGTCTATTACTTCTTGCAGGATCGGACGAGGTGCGAAGCCGCTTTAAACACATTTTTGGAGGGAGTGTGTGGGATTCGTATGGATCTGGACTCCGGCTCTCCTCATAACACTGGGACTCCGACCGAATTTGTTGCATTCTTTAACAACTCATTGGTCCCTTTGTGAACCTTCGAGCTGGTCTTATTTGGATTAACAAAAGGTTTATTGGTTGGGTTAACGAACGGCTAGACATCTTGGCACACTGTCTACATCCTTATAACCGTGAAATCAGGCCCCAGAAACCAATCTCCCTTCTTTTACTCTTCACCCAGCTGTAAGTAGGACCGCTGGCTATAGACACAGTGAACTACGTCTGGCTGAATGCTTGAGCATACAGTTTCCATGCTTTTGATTCATTGAATACATGTCTACAATAATATCCATTCTTTCCAACTATTAAAGTGTTGTTTACATTATTAATTGTATGATATAATTCTAATGACAACACTTGGTGTACCATTATTATCACCTCTTCATGCCACTTCTTAATATCTCTATAATTAAAATATACTGAACTCGAAAACTTAAAAAACCAATCATGACAACACAATGAGCCATTGAATTTCAATAAAGAGACTTTCCAATGTTAATTCCAAGTGGCATTCCTTCACATTGGAAATGAAAATGAAGCTTTCAACACACCATTTATTTTGACTACCCGTGGGCCATGACTTGTGAACTTTGAAAGAAAGTGTCCTTTAAAGTAAATGTACGACCCCTAAAATGAAAGGATGCAGATATAATAATGATACTAAGGCCTTATAATAGTGGTTCATAGACTTAGCTTCTCTTTGTCGAAGTAACAACTGGATGATCTGCAATTGGATCTGCAAGGGTTGAAATGGGTCCTTCTAATTATGGATCAGCAAAGAAAACCGGCTATGACTCCGTCGCTTGAACTGAAACTGCTTGTGCTTTTTTTTTTATGTAACTTGCTCGAATGTTTCCGTTGCTTTTGTTGATCTCAATGATAATAGCCAATACCATTTTTATTACAAAACATTTTGGAAAACATTATTACAAAACATTATTTAAAAACATTATTACAAAACATTTTATTTCCGGAAGAATAGACTCGTAAACAGCCCCTCATCGCTCACGAAAAAACAAACATTCCTTCTACTAACTGTTGCAAAAGGAAGAAAGTCAAACTTAGAGGGAAAATGAACCTTGATGCTTCTTGCAGTTGAGAGTAACCACTTTGTTTGTTTTCTTTATTAGTTTTTTTATAGTGGCTCAGCAATATTTATAGTGAAGATTCTTTAGTTATTTTTTTCAATTTTTTTATTAATATTGATGTAGCATTATATTCATATTTTAGTACTTTTCAATAGTGGCTCAAGAATATTTATAGTGAAGATTTTTTATGTTTTTTTTTCAAATTTTTAATTAATATTGATGTAGCATTATATTCATCTTTTACAATTTTTCAATATATTATGTTGAATTTTTACAAGGTTATTTCAAACAAGTTATAGTTTTGAATACAAGCGTTTGTTAATCATTGATGTCTATATAGAAAGTGTTTTTCAAAATTATTAAAATAAAACTTTTTCTTATTTAATAAAATCCAAAAATAGTTAGTTTGTACGAACAACTTTAATATTAAAGTAATGAAACTAAACAAAGCTCAGTAACCTCAAAGGCTTCATGGTGATGACCTCAGTTATAATAATTTTACTTTATATAACATATGGATATATAAAAATGGCTAGGTAGAATAATAACAAATCAAATCCCTTTAAACCATAACATTGAATACAAGTGTTGGTTAATCATTGATGTCTATCTTAGTTTATATATATATAGAAAGTATTTTTCAAAATTATTAAAATACAACTTTTTCTTATTTAATGAAATCACTTTTCTTATTTAATAAAATTAAAAAATAGCTATTTAGTATGAACAAATTTAATATTAAATTAATGAAACTAAACAAAGATCATTAACCTCAAAGGCTTCATCGTGATGACCTCGGTTACAATTAGAGGTTTTGTTATTCTATTGGACCTCCTTATATTTCCAAGTATTTAAGGGGATATTGGACCTCCTTATATTTCCAGGTATTTAAGGGGAAACATCTATCAGGTTATTTAGGGGTAAGTCATTATAAATAGTCTTTATACATGGAATCACATAATTCAACAAAAAGACTAGAAAAATTGTTGAAGTTGACATGTATGCCTCAATCCTGTCAACCTATTGTAGAGACCACATTCTAAAGTGTTGATGTAATTTTGATAAAAACTTATCATAGAAAGAAAACTTAAAACTTAAAAATATAAAATATAAAACTATACTTTCAGAAACCACATTGCAACTACACCCACTTGAAAATCAACAAGTATCATGCTAAATGTAAATGACGCTTCAAATTAAGTAATTTCCTTTACTATTGGCATGGTCATTGTAAACTATCAACACTATGTAATAAGATACAAAATTATTCATTAGAGGAAATTTCAACTCAAAATGGGCCTCCTAAAATGAACTAATAAAATAATAGTTAAAATAATAAAATAATATTTATTAATTTTGGAGGAAGAAAATAAAAAAACTATTTTTTTGTTTGTATTTTTGACATATCTTCATGTGTTTTTACTCAAATTTCGATTGGGAGAGCTCGTTGGATGCGGAATTAAATTCCGCATCTAACGAGTACCCACTTGGCATACTTTTGACAGACCCCGCTACCCCAAAAACAAGAAATACCTGACAAAACGTAATGATGACATCATCATTACGTTTTTTCAGGTATTTCTTGTTTTTGGGGTAGCGAGGTCCATCAAAAGTATGCCGAGTGGGTACTCGTTGGATGAGGAATTTAATTATGTATCCAATGAGCTCTCCCAATCGAAATTTGAGTAAAAACACATGAAGATATGTCAAAAATACAAACAAAAAAAGTAGTTTTTTTTATGATACCTATCCCCAAATTTATATTAAAAAAGTGTTTAAGACCTATACGGTATTTCAAATTTTAAGCAATTTCATTGGCTAACACATGATGACATGGAATTTGAATAAAAGTTAAAAGGCCCATTTTGAGTTGAAATTTCCTCTAATGAAAGTTACATTGTAGTTGTAACCAATTGAACATTTGAAATTATATGGGTTAAGCAATTTAGTCTTTTCATCTTTATTGTCTTGCTCTATCACTATATAAGTGGTGTGTTTGTATTAAACTTTGAATTATTAATATACTAAAGAGTTAAAATATGAAGCACTTCCTTAACTAATAAACTTTGTTGTTCATGCACATCAGATTTTACATTTTGAAAGGAACATGACAATACCACAACAAATCCAACCAAATTTGCCCAATGGTTTTGGGACTTAGATTTTCATATCTTCCCAATTATTCAATTTAGTACTAAATACAACTAGAACGAGACAAGAGTTTGAGAGAGCTTGGGAAGCATTAGCTCAACAAGAAGAAATTATTGACCAAATTATAAATGCAAGACAACAAAATTATATATATATATATATATAT
>LPNX010016911.1:41805-204204 GCA_001517045.1 Pseudotsuga menziesii
TTTTTCAAAATACTAAATGAAATTTCCCTTTATGGATATGTATTACGTAAATGTTTAAATGTTAATATATATATTCTCTTGCATTATTATATTACCTACTTTTTTTGTAGCTATTGTTTTTTTTCAAAATACTATATGAAATTTCCCTTTATGGATATGTATTACGGAAATGTTTAAATGTTTATATATATATTCTCTTGCAATTTTATATTGCCTACTTTTTTTGTAGCTATTGTTTTTTTTTCAAAATACTATGTAGAAATTTCTGTTTATGGATATGTATTACGGAAATGTTTAAATGCTAACTCATGTCATTTTTAAATTCATGCTTCGTAATTTTTATGTGTAAGATTGTGACTACATCGTTATATATATATATATGGTATAAGCTTCATAATTCGAGATCGTCAAAATTGCAATTTATGAATCGGAGTTATTTGTTGTTTTTATATAAAAATTTAAGTTCAGAGTCCCATGGTATTCATAAATTATAAATTTACGAATACCATTTGAGAGAGATGTGTCATGATGTCAGAAGTCAAGAGACATGTGCTCAGCCAATTGCTGAGGCCCCTATTGCACATCCAATTTTTGGATGTTAGACTGATAAATGACATGTCAATGACCTCAATATCTATAATCATCCAAAAATAAATAAAACAATACATTAGGTTTTGTTTTAACGTATATGTGGCCCAACTAGAAATCCATTTGGATGTAGAACTCACATTTATAAATGAATAGTTGAGGGATCTCATTTAGCATTCCATTGTTGGATGTTAGACATAGGATACATAACATTGACATGTTGTTTATCACTCTAACATCTGATTTTGGATGTTAGACTCATAAAGCACATTCAATTACCTCAAAATTGAAATTTTTAGATCAATTCATAAACACATTAGGATGTAGAACTCACATTTATAAATGAATAGCGAAAGTACCATGGTATTCATAAATTATGAATTTCTGAATACCATTTGAGAGAGAGGTTTCATGATGTCAGAAGTCAAGAGACATGTGCTCAACCAATTGGTGATGCCCCTCTTGCACATCCAATTTTTGGATGTTAGACTAATAAATGACATGTCAATGACCTCAATATCTATAATCATGAGAAAACTGAAAATGATATATTAGGTTTTGTTTAACATATATGTGGCCCAACCAAAAATGCATTTGGATGTAGAACTCACATTTATAAATGAATAGTTCAGGGATGTCATTTAGCATTTGATTGTTGGATGTTAGACATAGGATATGTAACATTGACATGTCGTTTATCACTCTAACATCTACTTTTGAATGTTGGACTCATAAACCACATGTCAATGACCTCAAAATTGCAATTGGTAGATCAATTTTGTCTTTGTCATAGACATTGCTTAATGTGAACAAATGAAGTTATGTTCCATATATAAAATGTATAAAATAAATATTGTTTCAATTTTATTGGTTTTGTTCATAAGCATACGTTTTTTCATTGTTTTGTTATATAGCTACAAATGGATCCTGCCATCTGGAGTTTGTTGCCAATGGAGATATTGGAATTGATTTTGTTGTGGGTTCCTCTTTCGACATTGATCCGGTTAGGATCAATTTCTAAACATTTCCAGAAAATTTTGTGGCAACCAGCATTTGCAACTTCTTGGTTGAACAATCACATAACTGAAGTTGGTTTTTTTGTTGAAGTCTGGCGCCCATACGAGATCGAAATACTATATAAGTTTATAAATTCTATAGGCCATATGTATTTTCTACATATTACCAATCCAGAAAACAATTATTCAATTGAATGCACGACTCATTCAAATATTTTTCTATCGACGTTTTGTTCATTGCCAGGTCACAAGTGCTACTCCATTATTAACCCATTCGAAAGATGATTTTTATATATAGGAGTGATTGAAACTGGAGTGCTTGGTTTCTTGATCTGTATGACCTCAAATTTAGTGCATTAAAAGTTTGTTGTAAAAGAATGCATGCAACAGGTTAATTAATGGACAGTAGCAGCAGAATTTAAATGCTCAGAATAGGAATGAAAAAACACAACACTGATAGACAGATACAAGGAAGAAAACACAGAAACAGAGTCACAACAGAAGTTGATAACGGAGTTCACCCCCTCCACTGGGCTATGTCTCCGGGTCCCTCTCCAATGGGTATCGATCCAATTAATGGCTTTAAATGGTACAAAATGGTTCTGGCATCAACTTCAGAAACTGTAAAATAGAATGCTGGACAGAAAGTCTTCAAGACTCCTCTCTGTGGAATTACAATCTGGTCTTCAAAAGATAAAGACCCAAATTGTAACAGAGAATACAGTCGACTCTTAATACAAATAGCAATATGGAAACTACAGCGAAACTCTCCAAACTTCTATAACAGAGAAACAATGTACTGCACTCTCAATGAATTGTGTCCCCTCCTATGCGCCAGCTTCCTCTATTTAAGCCTCATAAGTAACGGATTTGCCTTCTTTCACACAGCTGTTACCATATGCCATTCATCCAAATCGTGCCTCAAGCGTTTGACGTTTCGGATCCCCAATAGGCTGTTCATCTCCCTTTCAACGTTATCCCCACTGTGGCATAACTACCAAGAAAGCTTCACCAAACCGTTACAAAGAAGCTGTACACATGATGAAATATCCAGCCACATCATAATGTTCCACCTACCATGCCAAGGATCAGACCTCCAAAACCATACATGAACAAGACTTCTGGAAGTTTTAGTCATTCGTGCTTCGCCTTTGCGAAAGAGGATAAGCAACGGGCTCCGACGGTCTCAATCGGAGGTCATTTGGTTTTTTGAGTCAAAACGCATGTTACTTTGGTTTCTACAGTTGCGGATGGTCAGACGATAAAGTATCTCGATTCAACTTTTCAAACCGTAAGTCTTGGGCTTCCATCGTTGCGGCTGCCGGAAGCGTTCTCCTTTATCTATCCACCGTTGTGGCTCCCAAATCGCTCCGACTTTCGATCCGTCCGATGTCCGTTAAGATTCCACCGTTGCGGAAGGGGAAAGTCTTTTATCTATCCATCGTTGCGGCTCCCGAATCACTCCGACTTCCGATCCATCTGAACGTCCGTTAAGCTTCCGTCGTTGCGGCTCCTAAATCGCTCTGACTTCTGATCCGTCTGAACGTCCGTTAAGCTTCCACCATTGTGAAAGGGAAAAGGCTTGTGATCCCCGTCGTTGCAGAAGAGAAAAGGCTTCGGTGCCCCGACGCTTATATTTTTGTTTCCCCGTAGACAGGCTAGTAGTTTGGCCACCCGCCATTGCAGGACGGGATACTCTTCTGACCTCCGATGTCGTGGAAGGACATCTCTTCTGACCTCCGATCTATGCATGTTTTTCGTCCATTTTTTTTTCCATTCGCGGCTTCTTTGAACCATCGTACGAAATTGGATCTTTAACGAGGAATAATCCGCCGGATCAATCCTCCCCATTTGAGAGCTTTTGGACCACCAAAACCCTGAATTATTTTGCAAGTAAGTGAGGGTACAACTCCCACACTTTCCCAATCTCCATCCATCTTGCTTTGCTAGGATGCATTCCTTTCAGCCCCACTCGAAGGTACTCAGCATTCCCCCCTCGTGAAGTCCTTACATTTCTGTTAAGAATAACATCACCCTGCAACTCTCTCATATATTCAGGTGCCTATTCATCTATTGAAGGAATCTGTATGTTAATTTCCTCATCCATGATCATAGGAGGCTCATACAATTTAATATTCTCAACATTGATAACTGAATAAATTTGCATGTATGGAGGTAAATTCAAGCGAAAAGCATTTGTACCGATCTTTTCCAAGATCTCAAAAGGACAATACCTGATAGGTTTAACCTTTTTACCTTCACCTTTCATCCTTTCTTTGGTGATATGTAACCAAACTCTGTCACCAACCTGAAATTGATGATCAATTCGATGCTTGTCATGCCTAGCCTTGTACTTCGCCTGGCTCTTCTCCAACTGTTCTTGAACTGCTTGCTACATTGCTTGGATTCTCTCAATGAACTTTAAATCTTTATCTGTGTCATGATGTCCATCCACTGCATCTTTGCCAAAAGAGAAGTCCATCGGTGTTTTTGGCAGATAACCAAAACAAGTTTCAAAAGGAGATCTTTTCGTGGAAGAATGAAATGCATGATTGTAAGCATGTTGTATATATTGCAACTGCTCATCCCAAAGTTTAGGATGCTTACTACAATATCCTCTGAGCAGCTGAACCACTTTTCTGTTCACTACCTCTGTTTGCCCATCAGTCTGTGGATGAAAAGCTGTACTTTTCTTCAGTTTAGTGTCCATAACCTCCCATAAAGTTGACCAAAATTTTCTGAAGAACCGGGAATCTTGATCAGATACAATAGACATGGGTAGCCCAAAAGGTACCCAAACATTTTGAAAGAATAAATGAGTTGTTTGTTCAGCAGTGATTTGATTGTTACATGGCATTAATATACACATTTTGCTGAATCTATCCACAATGACATATAGGTAATCATGTCCTTTTATAGACATAGGTAGTCCCCCTACAAAGTCCATAGAAATATTTTCCCAAGGACGAGAAGAAACTGGAAGAGGAGTGTACAAACCCAATTTCCTATTGCTAGGCTTACTTGTTGCGCACATAACACAACCTCTTATATATTTAGCTACAGTTTCTTGCATTTGAGGCCAATAACAATGATTCTGCAATCCAGACAATGTTTTACTTACTCCAAAATGTCTTGCAATCAATGAACTATGTGCTTCTCGAATCACATGCACTCTTTCTTTCTCTGGAATACAAAGTTTACCGAGATTATACAAGAGTTGATTATGCACATAATACTTCTCTTCCTGTTTACCATGTATTAGTGATGCATATACTTTCTTAAAATCTTTATCTTTTGCATACTGTTCAAAATAACTTTCATGTGTTAATGAACTGTTCTGAAGAATGATTGAAGCATTGGTAGGTGGCCTTGATAACATGTCTGCTACTTTATTATGAATTCCCTTTTTGTACTTAATTACGAGATGAAACTGTTGTAAGAACCCCATCCATCTTAAATGCCTACTTTGAGGTATTTTAGTTTGAGATTGTAAATATTGAAGTGGCTGATGATCAGTATGTATGACTGTCTTTTTTCCCATGATATAATGTTTCCACCTCTTCACACTCTGTACTAAAGCATACAATTCTTTGTCATAGGTTGGATAGTTACTTACCGCAGTAGAGAATGTTTCTGAATGGTAACAAACTGGCTTCCTTCCTTGCATCAAAACTGCTCCCATGGCAAACCCGTTGGCATCGGTTTCGATCTCAAATGGCTGCTGCAAATCTGGCAATGTCAGAACTGGTGCTGTGCTAATATTTTCCTTCAAAGTGTCGAAGGCTCTCTGATGCTTTCCTCCCCACTAGAAAATTTCTTTAATTCTTGTCAGTGCATGTAATGGAGCAGCAATGAAAGAGAACCTAGAAATGAATTTCCTCCAATACTGAACCGCACCCAGAAAACTTTTGATTTCAGTAATGGTATTAGGCCGTGGCCAATTTACAATGACAGCAACCTTGGCTCGGTCCACTCGCAGGTGGCCTCCACCAATAATATGGCCTAGATATACTAAAGAAGTTTTAGCAAATTCACATTTAGACATTTTTACATAAAGCTTTTCCTTTCTCAGTACATCTAAAATTTTCTTCACATGTACAACATGTTCTTCCCAAGTTTCGCTAAACACAAGGATATCATCCAAGTATACAATTACAAAATCATCAATGAATGAACGAAAGACATCATTCATGACCCGCATGAAAATAGCAGGTGCGTTACAGAGCCCAAAAGGCATCACAAGCCATTCATACAAACCATGTTTCGTCTTAAAAGCTGTTTTCCAAGCATCATGCTCAGTAACACGGATTTGATGATACCCACTACGCAGATCCAATTTTGTAAAGTAAGTTGCATGTTTCAACTAATCAAGCAAATCATCAATGCGAGGAAGAGGATACCTGTTTTTAATGGTGATTTTGTTAAGGGCCCTGTAGTTGATACACATACTCCACAACCCATCCTTCTTTGGAACCAAGACTATAGGAGAGCCGCAAGGAGAAGTGCTGGGCCGGATGACCCCCTTCTCAATCAGCTCCTGAACTTGCTTCTTGATCTCCTCATTCTGCATTACATACATCCGGTACATGGCTATGCTTGGGAGTGGCACATCTTGCTGCAAATGTATCTTATGGTAAATCTCTCTCTTCGGTGGTAACCCCTTCGGATCTTGAAACAAATCATCATACTCAGAAATGATGTCAATCAGTTCATATTTATGCTTAGGGTCACATTCTTCAAAATATTTAGAGACTTCATCATTTTTCATCTTAACCATCATCAACACAAAATTCTTACTGGCATTTACCAACCTCTTCATTTGTCCTGTAGAGACTATTTCTAGATTGGTTTTTATCTTATGTGCTCGTACAATATATTCCATACCTTCTTTAAAAAGATGATACTTATTCTGCTCTCTATAAAATACTGCTTTCCGGTCATACAAATATGGACTCCCAAGTACAATTCCACAAATGTCAAGTGGTACTACATCCAATTCTACCTCATCCCTAAGCTTTTCAGTAATTGCAAATTTTAATACACATTTCCTTGTAACTTGCAATCGTGTATCATTACTAACCCAACCTAGAGGATAAGGCTTTTCATGAGGCACAGTAACTAAATGCAATTTCTTAACCACTTCTTCTGATATCAGATTTACTTGTGAACCACTATCAAACAATGTATCAATCTTTGTGTGATTTGTAATGACATGAACATGAAACAATGCACTTCTATCTTTATCATTTTTCTTAGAAGTAGATGGCAGACTTGTACTTGCACTAGAACTTGATTGTGCATCAATTGGAAGTGAGATACTCTTATCCTTACCTTGGATTCCGACAGCTGTAACCTTTGTTTCATCACGTGAGTCAGATCCCAAGTCTTGAATAACGGCTGCAGTAGCTTTTTCTTTTCCTTTATCTTTGTTTCCTCCGTACTTGTTTGGCCTTAACTCTGGATGAAGTTTCCAACACTTAGAGACATCATGTCCCTTCTGATAATGAGAACACGTAGGATTTTCACCTTCTTTCTTAACAGTAGCCATATTCCTTTTCCCCTTATCTTCACCTTTTGATTTGCTGTCAAATTTAAATGACTTCTTCAGAAAAGTATCATTAGCATGCTTACCCCTCACTTCTAAATGGGTAGCTTGAACACATACATCATCCAAATTACTAGGATTAAACATCAACAAGGTATGTTTTAAATAAGAATGCATGCCACCAATGTACTTAAGAAGAGTTTCCTGTGTATCTAGTGAAACATTCAATGCAATAGCCCTCTTTCTAAATTCATAAGTATAATCTTGAATGCTTTGTCCTTTAGCTTGTCTAAACATTTGCCAATTCATGTTTAATTGCTGCAGGTGACCTAAAGGATAAAATTGCTTCCTTAATACTTCAATGAATTCATTCCAAACTGTAATAATTTTACCATTATTTCAAAGATCTTGCTGAATCTTGCTCTCCCACCAAGTAAGAGCCATTCCACTCATTCTCAAAGTGGCCAATTGAATCCTGGAAGGGTCATCATTAATGCCCTGCACCCTGCAATATACTTCAAGCTGCTTGATCCAATTGTCTAATTTTTCAGCATCTATATCTCCATTATAAATAGGTAATTCAAATTTTACATCCAATTTGAAATAAGGCATATTAGGACTTGCATTATATGAATGAGAAGTATGAGAATAAGAGAAAGTTTGATTAGTGTTAGGAGGATCACCATCACCTCCTACTCCTTTACCCTTTTCTTCCGGCTTCACTTCTGCATCTCTGGATGAATATCCTTCTTCTTTCTTCTTCCTTTCTTCTTGCTCATCGAGTAGAATTTTCATCATGGCTTTCATGCTCATAAAAGCCTCCAGAAACTCAGTTTCAGAAATAGCAGGTTTTTCCCATTCAGTATGTCCTTCTTCTTCCCCTCGTGGAGAAGACATGGTTCTTGAGAATGTTCTCCTGGAGCCAATCTTAGGATCTCCTTCAACTAATTATCCTTCACCAAGATTTAACCTGGACCTGGAAAGCATTCACAAACTTGCACAACAGTCAACCATCTCTAATACCAAATATGATCCGTAGGACCTCAACTTTAGTGCATTAAAAGTTTGTTGTAAAATAATGCATGCAACAGGTTAATTAATGGACAGTAGCAGCAGAATTTGAATGCTCAAAACAAGAACGAAAAAACACAACACTGATAGACGGATACAAGGAAGAAAACACAGAAACAGAGTCACAACAGAAGTTGATAACGGAGTTCACCCCCTCCACTGGGCTACGTCTCCGGGTCCCTCTCCAATGGGTACCGATCCAATTAATGGATTTAAATGGTACAAAATGGTTCTGGCATCAACTTCAACAACTGTAAAACAGAATGCTGGACATAAAGTCTTCAAGACTCCTCTCTGTGGAATTAAAATCTGGTCTTCAAAAGATAAAGACCCAAAATGTAACAGAGAATACAGTCGACTCTTAATACAAACAACAATATGGAAACTACAGCGAAACTCTCCAAACTTCTATAACAGAGAAACAATGTACTGCGATCTCAACGAACTGTGTCCCCTCCTGTGCGCCAACTTCCTCTATTTAAGCCTCATAAGTAACGGATTTGCCTTCTTTCACATAGCTGTTACCATATTCCATTAAGCCAAATCGCGCCTCAAGCGTTTGACGTTCCGGGTCCCCAACAGGCTATTCATCTCCCTTTCAATGTTATCCCCACTGTGGCATAACTTCCAAGAAAGCTTCGCCAAACCGTTACAAAGAAGCTGTACACATGATGAAATATCCAGCCACATCATAATGTTCCACCTGCCATGCCAAGGATCCAACCTCTAGAACCATATGTGAAGAAGACTTCCGGAAGTTTTAGTCATCCGTACTTTGTCGTTGCGAAAGAGGATAAGCAATGGGCTCCGACGGTCTCAATCGGCGGTCATTTGGTTTTTCGAGTCGGAACGCATGTTACTTTGGTATCCGCAGTTGCAGACGGTCAGATGGTAAAGTCTCCTGATTTGACTTTTGAAACCGTAAGTCTTGGGCTTCCACCGTTGTGGCTACCAGAAGCGTTCTCCTTTATCTGTCCGCCGTTGGGGCTCCCAAATCGCTCTGAATTCCGATCCGTCCGACGTCTATTAAGCTTCCACCATTGCGGAAGGGGAAATTCTTTTATCTATTAGCCGTTGCGGCTCCCGAATCGCTACGACTTCCGATCCATCCGAACGTCCGTTAAGCTTCCGTCGTTGTGGCTCCTGAATCGCTCCGACTTCTGATCCATCCAAACGTCCGTTAAGCTTCCACCATTGTGGAAGGGAAAAGGCTTGTGAGCCCCACCGTTGTGGAAGAGAAAAGGCTTCATATCCCCTACGCTTATATTTTTATTTCCCCACGGACAGGCTAGTAGTTTGGCCGCCTGCAATTGCGGGACGGGATACTCTTCTGACCTCTGATGTCGCGGAAGGAGATCTCTTCCGACCACCAATATGTGCATGTTTTCCGTCCATTTTATTTTCCATTCGTGGCTTCTTTGAACCATCATACCAGATTGGATCTTTAATGAGGAATAATCCACCGGATCATTTCTTCACACTCATAAGCAACATCAGTGATCACAAACACAGATGGATAGTTGTTCGTCATGAAGAGAACGAACATGGTTCAAATTTTTTTGTGTCCAACAATGTGACTAGAGACTGCAGAGAAATTGATGCAACTAGCTCCATTCCAGCCCTTCCTAAAGATGCGGTTTTTTTTAATGGAAAACTATATTGGCTACATATGAGAATCATTTCAGAGGAAGATGCTCTATATTCCCATACTATGTGTTCACTCGACATTGGATTGAACAAATGGGCTTGTCATGCAATTCATACAAGATGCATCAAAGGATCCATGTGTTTCACTATACATCAAAACCAGTTGCTATGTCTTGTGAATGATGGTAGGACAACTATATGGTCCATAATTGAAATGACAGATCTGAGGATTGGTGCATCTACAGTTCAAGAGGTGCATGGGTTTTGGATATTTGGAATAGATTTGCGATGTACCCTTTTAGAAGTTATGACAATCCATATAAATACACGTTGTCCTAGGTACCTTCCATTTTGGGCTGTGGGGAGTTTTATTCTGATGTGTAGGTAGGGTCGAATTCCGTACATATATGATGACCTCAACACTTGCACGGTTACTCATGTAGGACCTGATGAACGATCATTGCTCTAAATTCATCGATTGCCTATGCCAATAGAAATCCAATGTACCAACATTGTAATGTCTAGAAATGTTTGCACTCTAACTCCAAGCATGAAAGTATTCGACGATTTACTCCCTTTTCATACAAATTGGGGTGAGTCGCTGGAGCGTTATGGCATGTAAACAATATGAAAAAAGGATGTTTTTTTCTTTCATATTTTGTGAATTTTGATCATCTTTTTATATTATCTACATCCATGTAATCATTAGCTACATCTAAAAAATTATATTGCACAAAAAAATATCCATTGTGGATGTTATGTTTCTTTGTAGTGTATGTACTTTTTTGCGATCATCTTTACATTTCGTCATTTTATATTGTACTTCAATTGTACAAGTAACATGCAAAAAAATGTTTCCCTTAGTCTAGAACTTTTAAATTATACTTATGCCTACAAAAAAAACATGTGTTTTATGAGTATTTTAAAATAAAGGCATATTTACATTAATCCATCTGCTAACCGATTCTCTTATTTTGTGTTATAGAAATGGATATGGTCCCTACGATTTGGAAATCTCTGCCAATAGACATACTTGAAATGATCTTTCTTTGGTTTCCTTTATCTATGATTATCCATTTGAAAATGGTTTGGAAAGGTTGGAGTCGTATTGTGTCCGAAAACAATTTCATCTCACAATGGAAACACAATCAAATGAAAGAATATGGAGTTTTGGTTGGTTTTGGCTCTTCTGGTAGACATCGGTTCATTGGCCATTACATTCGACAAATAGGAAAATTTTCATCTCTATCGATGCAACTCTTAAACAATGAATACAAAATTGAATCCACATGTGGCTCAATTGTTGTCGTTTCATCCTCCAGTATCTTATATCGAAAAAGAAACTAATACATCATCAATCCATTCACAAAGACTTGCACATTTGTAGGGTCTCTTGGTCTTGGTGATTGGGGTTTCTTTATATTGTTGAAAAAATTTCAACAACAAAAATACCATTTGGTAGCATTGAAACATGTTTATACAGAATTTCAAACAAAATATTTTATTTCCAGTAGTATTCATATGCAGTGGAGACAAACATGTGCTATAGATGGCGATGTTTTGCGGCCCAAAAATCCCATATTGTATAATCAAACAATGTTATGGGTGGATATTCATGTGGTTTCTAGAGATAATCATATATGTATATACCAGCTATGTTGGATAGATCTTGAGAATAACAAATGGAGGTTCTAGTTTACTCCACACTCGAATTCAACATTATCGATTAGCCTAGCATTTTATCACAATGAGCTTCTCTGTTTTATCAATGATGGGAGAACTACAGTGTGGTCTGTAGAACCAACAAAAAATCAAAATGATTCAACAACTTCTTCGATAAGAAATGGATGTTTAGAAGGTGGACTGCGATGGAGTATCATGTCTAATTTGACCTTGGGCATTAATGGCAAATGTAGTGGATATTTTCCTATTGCAGAACTTGATAATTAAATGCTCATGTGAAAATACGACCATCTTACTTTTGGTTTCTATGACTTCATCGATGCACATTCTAATTTTGTAAGCGATGATAGAATGTTGGATTTTTCATTATCCAAACTTGAAAATCCAACACTACTAAGTTTTGTTGAGCTTGTAGACAACATATCCATCATTCTAAGTTTCCCAAACATGGATTCAATTGATGATGTGTTTTCAATGGGATAATATAAACATATATGGCATGTTACTTGCATGTATGTTATGCAATTTGACATGTTTGGATGGTTCTTAATCATACTTATTCAAAATATTTCTTCCCAACAAACTTTAATGGATTTTTGGCAATCAGTACTACATATGGAATTTTACTTACTTGTACTTATGCAAATCGACATCTTCAATACTTCATTATCATGCTTATTGGATTTATCTGTTCCGATTTTTGCCAATTTGCATTCTCTATGAAATAGAAATTTGTCATACATGCCATTTTTTTTATTTTCTTGGATACAAAACTTGAGTACAATATTAGTTTATATCTTGGCGATATTTGGCAATACAAATATTGTAATATAATATTTGAATAAAGTTAAAAAAATTTACATTTGTGTTTCTTTTTGCTATACCTATAACATGACTTTTTACACTAATATGGTTTGACATTAACTAATTTTTTTATGTTCATATAGATATGTCGTCAGAGAAAAATAATAATTGGAGCACTGAGAAGAACTTGATGGAAACATCATGTCACACAAAAAATGAATCCTCGTGAAAACACTATAATAAAAAAAATGAAGATATTAATAGGAAACGTCGTTTAATATACCAAGAGAATAGTGAGAAAATTGGAAAACAAATAAGAGAACGACATGGTCATTCCTTTGCAAATGTTATTGATTCTCAGGGAGAGCCCACTAAATTCTAGAGCATATCTGATATAATGAGGAGTTCAAATCACCGAAGTCAATTTCTATCATCAACGCCTACATATAGCGACAACTGTAATGAAAGGTTGAATGAAGTTATTGAACCTTTCGTAAATCATACTTCTAGAGAAATGTTTTCTAATCACGACACCGAGGTATAAGGATTACGTGGTGTTGTCTGTATTTGAATAAGTATTTATATGTACAATATAGATATACTTACATACATGTTCAATGTTTAGATAACTACGTGCGCAACAATTTTCTGAATCGATCATTTGATGAGAACGAGGAAGCTATGTATACAAATCAGAATGAAATAGTATAAAATGATAACACCAATATAGCTAAAATAAGCAATGTAAGAAGAACAATTTCTCTTGGAACAACAAAGGACACGAATTCCAATTCTAGTAGGAATGACTCACATAGCCACGCAAACAATGCATTGTTAACGAATGAAGAACAAGGCTTTCAAAATCAACTCAAAACTAGTTTGCAAATGTCTAGTCCAGCAAGAACTATTTCTGTTGGAACAACCAACGTTTTGTTTCACCTATCCATGGAAACAACCGTGCATTTTACCTTGATCAAAATAAGGTAGTATTAGATACAATACTATTTCATCTTCGTGTTCAATAATTCAATGATAAATCATTTTGAAATTCCAGGATAGTAGCATCCATGGACAACAACTAGTCAGTGTTGGACATAATTTTCGAAACAACATGATATCGATCAATGTCATTCTGTCTTCTGGTCACGGGGACTTCACTTAGTGAACCTCTCACATAGCATGTGCGATCATGGGATATTAAAGAATACCCTTAATTTCGAGAAATATTGACCCAAACTCTTTTTGTTGAAACCCCCTCCCAATACTTAAAACCTCCTCCCCACCCCTTTTTATACCTCAATCCTTATAAACCACCCTACCCACCCCCATCTTAAACCCCTCATCCCCCCAATACCTGCAATATATTGGTTCGATTTTTGATAATTTTAAAAACCACAATATGAACTAACGTGATAGGATATTGGTCAACAAGTGAAGCCCCCGTGCTTCTGGTGACGATGACTCTCTACAAAATGTCGGTCAAAATTATGTTGTGTGCAGCCAACCGAAGAACATGGACCTCAATTGGGAAAACAATTCTACACCAATGAATGATCAAGCAATAATTTGAAACCAGATCATGATCAATAGGCCAAGTGGATATGTACAAAGGACTATTTTTTTGGAACATCCAAGGTCTTACTCAGCCTAATCGTACGCAAGTTCCATATTTAGATCTTACCAGAAGATTTGACATAATATTTAACAACAACATTTTCACTTTTCAGGATAAAAGCATTGAGGCCCATTGAGGACACAACATTCAAACCCCAACTCATCTCAACGATATGATGGAAACCAACGTTCATTATAATTTCCATGATGAAAGCCATCTAGGTCAGGTTTCAGGCGATGGTACTCGACGAAGAAAAGCATGGAATCTACATCATCACAACAACAAAGGAGAGAGAGGTTGGCATGTCTCACCTCACTTTGCATTGAATGGTAACATCCATGCTCAGGATCCAAGTTTAAATATGCATACATAAAGAAACATGGTTGAATTTTTCCAACAAATGTCCTCTTTCCATCAAGCATTTCATGCCCAAATTGATAAATTGTCAATTGTGCAAATGTGTAATGTTTGTCGTGAATCATACCCTGGAATGAATGTTTTCAGATGAGATGAAGGACCTATTTGTGTGAGATGTAGGCAAGAGCATGGTATCCATCGTTTTTCTTGAGATAACAACATGAATCCTAGCCAACAGCCTCCTGTTTTATGAATTTTGACACAGGTTGAAGAAATGGTAATAGAACGAGTGAATCCAATGCTACAGGTCGCACATGCATGTGGAGGTCAATATAAATAAGTGGCCATACAATTATCTTCCCACAAGATATCTTTTCAATTGTTAAGACTCTTCCTCATCGAATAGAAGACCTAGACATATTAATTGTCAGAGGACAAGGGCCTCCATCCAAGCACTATGATTGCATTGTTAGTAGGTCGCGACTAATGGATGCATTGCATTCCAAAATACGGATTGACAAATATTACTGATATGTTGAAGTTGATCTAAAAATCAGTTGTATGTCTCCCAGACCAGCCAACAGATGTCTCCTCCAAATTTCATTATATTAACTCTAACATAGCTAACTCAGAAGAGATTGATGCAGACATTGATAGATTTGGAACTCATCCTCCATCCTTTACAACTAGAATGCCAAATGCACAAAGAGATATAGAAGAGATACGAAACTTTGTTAACAAAGAATATTCTTTGTCAGATTTAGATATGGAATGGCCAGAGATTGGTTTGTCTCCAACAAATGAATACAACACAGAATGTTTGTTTGACATGGAATTTCCAACATCGTTTCCCATGGGCACTGCTGATTGGTTGCAACCACATTTGAAGGATTTCTGCTTACATGAGTATGGCTTGCACTTACTTAAATATTATGATCAAGGGTTTAGAAAGCATCCAAGGTTTTGGTATTTTGTATTGAACATGATAATGAGACATCGAAGCCAAGGACTAGCTGATGTATTCATGAAAAAAAACATTTAAGATGGCATATCTACCACAATTGAAGATTTATGTAAGGAGCTCACTGAATTCCCTGACACCAAATTAGCCGAACGATTGATGCGTTTTGGTTCATGTCTTCGAGGAATGAAGGCATACTGGAACATATTTCATAGTGATCTTACTGACATGATATCACAAATCGGTTTCCCAACATTTTTTTTCACTCTAAGTGTAGCTAATACCAAGTGGCCAGACCTACATAAAGTTATTCCCAATTTTGCACTTGTATCTACACAAAACAAAAATAGATGGAGAACCGATAATGTTATAAACTATTCACATATTGTTGCAAAGTATATGCATGAATGTCTTAGTATATTCTGTGACGAAATCATTGTGAAATACCTTCATGCTAAAGACTACTGGTACAGGAACGTCATTTCCTTATTCTATTTTTTAATATAACATGTTAGATTATTACTTGAAATGTTTTTGCAAGCTAATATTATTGAAACATGCTGAGTTTCATAGGTATGAATGGAAACATAAGGGATCAACACATATCCATGGATGTATGTGGTTAGAAGGTGCACCAAACATGGAACAACTTGATTGGACAGACACGATAAGAGTTGATGCAGCAAGACGATACTTTGACAATTATGTAATAGCACGGAATCCTCATGATGCTCACCATAGGAATATATCTATTCATCAAATTCCAGAGGAATATCCTTTCTTATTGGATACTAGTGAAATATTCAATACAAATCCCCTTGTTGATTATGAGCAACTAGTGAATCGAGTGCAACGACACACAAGATGTAGTGTTCATTCATGTTTACGAAAAAAAGGTTCCTCCTACACGTGCTGATATAATGCACCATGGGAATTTCAAGACCTGTCAAAAATATTTGTCAGTGACAAAGGACACAAAAAATATGAACCTGCTCACAACGACGAGAGGTTAAATGTTCATAACATTTCTCTTCTTTCAATATGATGTGCCAATGTTGATTTCCAACCGGTTCTTTCATGTCATGCAGTTTTGAAATACATTGCAAAGTATGCTTCAAAATTAGAGAGAAGATCAGAAAGATATCAAGACATGTTGACAAGAATTTCCAATGTCGTTGACTCTGACGTTCCCTCTATATGTGCATATAAAAAGTTTCTTGCTGAAACAATTGTGGAAATAGATATAGGAGCACAGGAAACCTATCATATGTTGTTAAAGCTTCCTCTTGTTATTTCTAGACGTAGCTTTGTTTTAGTTAATGTTGGTATAAAAATATTCAGAAGAGTTTCTTCCAAGTCGGATAACAACAAATTCCCAATAGGGTCTGGGTTTCTAGAACACTACCAAAAGAGACCTCCATTTCTAGACCACTTATCTTTGATTGAAACTGCACAATCATGGTCTTTTAGTGGTTGATGTCAGAAAGAACTGTGGAAGCCAAGAGATACACCTGCAATAGTTCGTGTATGGCCACGGTTCTATGAGGTTCCTAACAACAATTCAGATTCCTTTGAGACATTTTTCCTCAGTGAATTACTTCTATATAAATTGTTCAGAAACATTCATATTGATATTGGAGTCAGCACAGAAATTATTATTCATAATTGGAGGATCCTTAGATATCGAGCTTGGCATGTCAATAGGATACCTTTGGGACCAGATACCAATGAAGAAGATGACGATACACATCAAGATGAAGTGATTCATGAGAATGACATGGATGAGTGGGATGTTGTCACGTCTTGTTCCTCCCAATACTGTTCAAGTTTTAGACATTGATATTCTTGGTTGCAGAGACTTTGACTTGATCCATGCATGGAATAGTACTACAGGTTCGAATAGAAACTTAGAGGACCCAACATATTTCATAAAAAATGCACGCTCAAGAGGATCCATACCAAATCTCTCACATTCTAGGTTGGCTTCTCGATCCTCATTTTCTGATAAGCAATGTCTTTGTTTTGAAACTATTATTGAAAATTTCCATGAAGGACCTAATGCAAAACCGTTGAAGATGATAATTCAAGGAACTGCAGGGATAGGAAATTCTTACCTTATACATTGTATTGGACATGAATTTTCAATTCATTCCATAAATGGAAAAATTCCTCTGCTATTTCTAGCACTTACAGGAGTAGCTGCCTTCAACATACGAACCAAAACAATTCACTCGGCCCTCAGAATCCCTATTAAAGACTTCAAATATTTACAAGGTCAGTCACTTTCTGTATTTCAAGAAGAAATGTGATAGGTTACACACATTTTAATTGATGAAATGAGTTTCATTGGCCCAATATTGTTCATACAAATTGATTCATGTCTTCGGGACGCATTTCCCGAAAAAGGGTCAGTTCCTTTTGGTGGGAGATCATTGATTCTTGTTGGAAATCTTGGGCAGTTGCCTCCTATTAGATATAAACCATTGTACATACAAAACAGAGCTAGCAGGTTGTTATGGAAAGATTTCAGAAAAGTTGTTACATTGGACACAATATTTCGCCAACAAGGCACAGATCCAAATCAAGTCAAATTTAAGAGGTTGCTAACCAACATCAAAAATGCGACCCCAACAGTGGATGATTGGAATCTTTTAATGTCACGAATAGATGCAAGTATGGATGGTACTGAAAGTAATACTTTCAATTAAGAAATCCATTTGTTTCCTACGAATAGCTTGGTAAATGTACATAATCGATGTATGCTAAAGTCACTTGGAATTCCTATTGCACGATGCATTGCTGAACATACGAAGAATAAAGATTTTATTGATGCTGATGATGACTAGCTTCAACAAGAAGTGCTTTTATGTCCTATTCAGCAAGTGATGTTTACATGTAACTTATGGGTGGAAGCAGGGTTGGTAAATGGAGCACTTGGGACAATTCAAAACATTGTTTTCTCTGATGGATCCAAACCACCACAACTGCCAATGCATGCTACAGTATCTTTTGATGATTACATTGGTTTACCATGGGACATCAGATATCCCAAAATTGTTCCAATAGCACCTGTTTTTAGAGGAAATAGCAAGCAAATCCCATTGCGTATGGCTTGGGATCTTACCATACACAAATCGCAAGGATTGACTTTACGAAGGGAAACCATCGATATCGGTGTTGCAGAGAGGCAATGTTTAACTTTCATAGCAATTTCAAGGGTAAAATCTATTGATGGTTTATGAATATCTTCATTGTTTACATTTGAAAGGTATTCAAATATGGCCAAAAGTGTATATCCTACAATCAGGAAGAAAGAAGAACAATGGTTGGAATCCATTTCAGCTTAAAGATCACAACTATTAGGTTATTAGGTAACTTGATTGTTTATTGTATAGGTATTTATATTGACATGTTTCATTGTTATTATTTTAATTGGCAGCAAGAAATATAGATTGCAAGAGAGTAAACCAAAATACAAATAGAATAGGTTTAATCTCTATTTATTCATTGTCTTTTCATATAGTTGTCGAGAAAAAGTTTTCCCCTATATGTTAACATACACTTTTTCAATATGTTCAATTATAATTCAATTTACAAGCATTTGTTAAGCTGTATTACGACATAAAAATATAGTGGCAACCATTATTTTTTTTACTAATTTATTTGTATTTTTGTTCTTCATATTCTTTGTGTATGTGTTGAAAGAGTAAAGATATAGTTAGTTATCTATTTTTTTTCATAATATCGTCACAAGTAAATGTAATTTTTTTTAATTCAGTTTTATCGATTAAATATGAATGTACTGATGAAATGTGCCAGAAAAACAGTATTGAATGATAGATTATGACATGACATGCCAATGATTTTAACATATATAACCATGACCATGCATGTTACCATTTTATGCAACTTACGTTTTGTTATATTGTATAATTTAATTATTATTGATATCTTAGAATTTTAGTGCTTATGCCACATTTCCTCCAATGTTGTTTCTTGTATTATTTGGTTATCATGATGTTTGAATTCATAAAATCATATATGTTTTTATTTTCCAGATCTTTGCATCAAATCCAAATAAAAAATGGATGTAAAAAAAATCAAACATCATCCAATAGTATGCATCAGACACCTCGTAGATGAACCAAGGTTGAGACGTCAATTTCAAATACATGTTCTACATCCTGGAAGAGGGAACCTTTCCAAACCAGAAACTCAAAAGGAGATAGGGAAGAAATTTGGCAATATTGGTACGCAACAAATATTTATTTATGGTCTTCGTACATATGGACAAATATCGTCAGGTTTTGGGTTGGTATATGACAAGCTTGAGGATGCAATAAAATATGAGCCTAACCACAGATTCATGAATAACGAAATTCGTGATCTTGGCAAGAAAACCCAAAAAAATACTGAAAAAAAAAGCAAAGAAAATTCATGGTGTCATGCCAAGAAAATAAAAATTGTTGAGCCACTGTCATCACCATCTATATATGAAAAAATAGTGAGAGTGTGTTTTCTTTCTGTTTGCATCATTGTATTTATTCACTCTATCATTGCATGCATTTATGTAAATGTGTTGAAGATATTTTATAAGTTTGAATAATATTTTGAATTTTGATTTGTTCCTAAATAATCTGGTGTCAACATATATCTTATTTTTAAGTAGTTTAAATAGCTTTGTGTGCTCGTTCAAATAAATTATTTTTATGATTTGTTATGTTTCTGCTGCAATATGGTAATGTTGGTTGCTGGAGTTTTGTTACACGATGCCGTTAATTAAATTGTTTTGTAGTAGTTGGGTTTTTTTTGGTTTGAATTTCTTTTTGCATTCTGAAATCGATGAAGGGTTATCTTGGATTCTAATGTTCATTGGTGCTTATGGTGTCTTGTGACATTGGTTCATGGTTATGTTTTACTATGTCTGTGTTATGCAAATAAATTATTTTTATAATTTATTATGTTTCCGTTGGTCATAACTATGTATTTTTAATGTTTTTTTTTTATTTCATTGCAAATGGATTTGAGCATTTGGAGTTTACTACCACTCGAGTTTCTAGAGATGATTCTCCTATGGGTGCCATTTTCAACATTGGTTCATTTGCGATCAATATCTAAAGCGTTTCTCAAATATATGAATTATTGGTATAGGAGACTATTGTTTCTTTTCTCTGATAGGCAACACTGGTCAACAAAAACATGGATGAATACTTGTACGTCATAAGCATACTGAACACAGTCCTAAATTTTTTATCTGTAGCAATATCCAAAGAGTTTGGAGAGAAACAATTGGTGCTGATGGTGAACCGAGTGCTCCTAAAGATGTTGTTTTTTATAAAGGAAAAAATTATTGGTTGCATGTGAAAATAACTTCTAAAGAAGGTGCCTCATATGTGTACAGACTGTACGTGCTAAACATTGAAATGAATATATGGGGTATGTATTGAATTTACATAGGGCATAGGAAACGATCTATGTGTCTCACCTTACACTGCAACCGATTGATATGTCTTGTGAATGATGGTTTTACAAGTATATGGTGCATAGATGAAATCCAGGATTTCAAACGCATTCAACATTGCATTCAACAAATAGATAGTCATTTCAAGAATGGTAGAGGGTTAATATGGACCTTTTACAAGGTATGACAAGAAATATAAATATACATTGTTCATACTATCTACCATTCCGAGCAGTAGGGATGATTTTAGGGGCGAATTTTAGCCCAGTGGGCTATTTTTCCATGTTTTCCTCCCAAAAAACATTCGCCATTTTGCATTTTTTTAAGCCCTGTTTCGCCCAATTTTGACGGGGTAAAATTTTTCCACCCCAAAAATCGCCAAATTATTATATAAATGATATAAAATCCTTGTGAATTAAAATAGTTTTTGAAAAATATCGCCAATCATTTTATAGTTTGTGTTTTAAGAATTGGTAATATTTGCCAACATTTATACACTTTTAAATAAGTATGGTTTCTTAAAATCCTCCCTGCAGAGCAGTTGGAAATTCAATATTGATGTGCAAGAATGCTAAAATTCCATTCATATACTATGATTTCGAAACTTGCAGTGTTACTCATTTAGCAGTTGATGAAAGATCATCGCCTCCAAATCACTGTCTACCATTGTGAGCAAACAATAAATGCAGTAACATTATAATGTATAAGAATTTCTTTCCTCTAACTCCAAGCATGGTTTTATTCAATGATCTTCTCCCATTCCCTCTGACATTGTTTCAGTCCCTATAGGATTTTGGCATGTAATTCAATAGGTTTATGAGTCTTTGTAAACAAAACTATGTTTTAGTCTTTGCAATTTGTGCAAATTTTGGTATGTTTTGGTTTTAAATAAAACATGTCTTCAGCCCATGAAGCTTTTTATAAAGGATATGGAAATTTGGAGTAGCTATGTTTGATTTTTTGCTTCAAATCAATATTTTTATTTCTTTTGATCTAAAATAAACAGATTTATTTATTTCCTGTATAACATCAAAATTTATTGGCTATATTGAGAATTTAATGGAAACAATATTTTACATCTTTTAAATAGTACAACTAATATTACATATCTTTCCCTCACACGCTAAAATATTGCATTATCAACAAATGAATAAGCAAAGCATTCGATCTGAACTCGGTATGAGAACAAACATTGCACATTAAAGAACACATTTTCGCACTTGAAATAACAAAGATATTCCATAACTGACGATAATGTAATTTATGATGACTTTCTGTACTAAGTTGACTTAATGTAAAAGGTTTTTCAACAATTGCATACTTCAGTTGCTCAAATAACAATTTAAATAATCAATACAATGTTTCACTTTCTCAAGTAACAATTTAAATAATATATGTAATTGTTGCAATTAAAATCCTAGATTTCCTGATTTTAACAATCCATACATTCATTTACATCATATTCATGGATGCAATGCTTACTATTATATTGAAATTGTTACTTTTTGTATTCGTTTAAGAATTTTATTTTTTTCAAAAATATCACGAATCATAAAATATATGGAACTGAAATTGCTTAGAAAATAATTCATTTTCACATTAAATACACATCTATTAAACAACTGTTGCAGTAGTCGAGTCTACGAAAACATTTCAGTACAAAATAACAATTTTTCCCACTTGAAATAACAAAGATATTCCATATTTGCTCCACAATTGACATTCACGCCTTGTTCAAATGAAAACAACATAACTAACGATCATGTAATTTATGATGAATTTCTATACACCACATGTCATAAGACACCATAAGGACCAATGAACATTAGAATCCAAGATAACCCTTCATCGATTTCAGAATGCAAAAATAAATTCAAAATAAAACTAAACCCAACTACTACAAAACAATTTCATTAATGGCATCATGTAAAAAAAATCCAGTAACCACCATGACCATAGAGCAACGTCACAATTCAACTTAATGCCCACTCACTATGATAATCCACCATAGCACTTCATAAATTAAACATATATTTGTCTTATTAAATTACTTTTAATGTTGTAATGTAATGAACCACATTAATTAACATAACCATAATACAATATATTCATACAGAAACACCGCAAACGAACATTACCCTTCATTTATGTCAAAACAAGATTAACACCTGAAAATATCATACACCTAATGATTGTGCAACATTACAATGACTTACATATTGTCACATTACCACATTACTCAACATAGCCATAATGCAACATGGCAATTACAAAACATTTGCACTAGTAGAATCTAATAAAACCTTTCCACGACATAGCAAATTTTGATTTTAAATGCTAACATTGGAGTGTGACATTTACAATGACAATTACCATAACCATTTGTCAACCTCCTACATACTATTTGAATGCTTGCACTCCCCAATGTATTTGTTAGATTATGGAATGAAACAAAGGCTATGTGACATTCACACAGTTCGCAACGATTTGATGTCACATCTTTGAGACATTTTTTATGTCGCATTGTGACATTGATCATATACATTCTAATAATAATGAACATATGTTCATCATTAATACATACTATTATTATAAAATTATTATTTAATTACCCTTGCTTAACTATTATTAATATTATTTTATTAACATCTAAAATAATATATTATAAAAATCATGTTATTATTTTATTGTTATTTTAATACAATTATTTTCATTATTAAATACTATATTTTATTCCTTTTACATCAATACTTTAACTAATAACCATATTTTGACAATAAAATAATAAAATACATTAGCCATAATGCAACATGGCAATTAGAGAACTTATGGACTATTAGAATCTAATAAAACCTTTCCACCACATATTAAATTTTGATTTTAAATGCTAACATTCCACTCTCACATTTCCAATGAGAATTAGCATAACCCTTTGTCAACCGCCTACATACTATTTGAATGCTTGCATTTCCCAATGTAATTCACAGATTATGAAATTAAACAAACGCTAAAATAAAATTCATGCTATTATTCTATTGTTACTTTAATACAATTATTTTCATTATTAAATACTATATTTTATTCTTTTCACATCAATACTTTAACTAATTAACTAATTAGTAATAACCATATTTTGACAATAAAATAATAAAATACATTAGTATTGTTAAATATTAATATTTTCTTTGTATGGTTGTTGTATTAATTTATTACTTTATTCCAGTTATTTTATTTTAATTGAATACTATATTATATTAGTTTAACATTCTCAATAAAACAATAGAATATAGTACTATTAAAATTAAACTCATTCTACTCAAATTATATTATTAATTATTTTTATTATTTTTAATATTATTTTATTAAGATATAAAATATTAGTTTGACATTCACAATAAAATAATATAATATAGTAATATTATTTTATTATCATTCTACTTAAATATAGTTATTATAAAATTATTTTATAATTTTACTATTTTTAATATTGTTTGATTAAGATCTAAAATAATATATTGTATTGAATATTACTATGTAATAACACATTAATTACCCTCAGCTAACTACAATTATTACAATTTTATTACCACATTACTCAACATAGCTATAATGCAACATGGCAATTGGAGAACTTATAGACTATTAAAATCTAATAAAACCTTTCCACCACATATTAAATTTGATTTTAAATGCTAACATTCCACTCTCACATTTTCAATGACAATTATGACAACCCTTTGTCAACCGCCTACATACTATTTGAATGCTTGCATTCCCCAATGTATTTGACAAATTATGAAATTAAACAAAGGCTATGTGACATTCACACACTTTGCAAGGATTTCATGTCACATCTTCCTCATATTTATTACTTTATTCGAGTTATTTTAATTAAATACTATATTGTATTTAATATTCTTATGTAATAAAACATTAACTAACTATATCTAAAATATTACAATGTATGTTAAAAACAAAATTATTAATACATGAATTGTTTCCTAATATTAATTACACTTACCTAACCAATATTATTACTATTTTTTTATTATCTACAATATTATATTATACTTTTTATAAATAATAAAAACATTTTTACTAAATTAATTGTTTCCTCATAGAAAAAAATTTCTCTAAACTATACTATTATGAATTAATATGGATTATGAATTTGTTGTAATATTGACATACATTATTTATTATTTTAAATAATACAATGTATAAAAAGAGACATTTTTTAAAATCCAAATGTATATTAAAATAATTAAGTGTAAAGGTATTAAATTTCAATTTTAATAAATTTAATTATAATAATTAATTATATTTATTATTATATATTATAATATTTTAATAAACAATATTACTCTCATTATTGCTTTTTATAATAATTATTTATATTTATTATTATATATTTGAATAATTAAATAAACATTATTATTGCCATTAATACTTTGTAGATATGTCTATGCCCTCATAGGCTATAGCAACAACCACATTAAATTAATTAATGTGCCTGAATACGCGGACAGGCCTAAATTTACACAGATACTTTTTATATTAATGTTTTTCCCTATGATATGTGCTTAAATTTACGCCTATCGACCTATTGCACATTAATTAATTTAATGTGGTTGTTGCTAGTATGTGAATATATGGTATCACTTATGAATGATATTAATTTTGTGATTTAAATAAATTGTGTTTATATTATATATTTATTTGAAAATATTTTCTTATTTTATTTATTTTATATACATGTAAACATAAGTTAAAGATATTATTTTTATTATTTTAGGTTAATAATATCAATTTAATCTATAGCCTATTTTTTTTAGATTAAACTCTTAATTAATGTAATAGTGTTGCATAAATTTAAAATAATATACTTTATTTAAATTTTTATTTGAATTTATTTTCAAATATGTATATTTTGTTTTTCATTATGTAAATGTATGTGTTCAACATATGATGTTACATAATAATATTGAATATATATATCAATATAAAAGAAATTTATTTAATAAAACATGGATTCTTTATTTTACTCTTATTATTAAATTATTATTATAATTTATATATTTTATTAAAAACTAATTTTGAGAATTTTTTAAAAGAAAGTTTGACATTTAAAATTATTTAAACATAATATTGTCTTTGTTAATTATCTTAATGATGAACATGGTAATTATGAATAGTTGTTGTTATATGATGTTGGTATCACTATAAACTCAAAAGAGAAATGAATTGAAAATATTATTGTAATGTCCAATATTTTAACTAGGCATGTTTAGCATCATAAATGTTGCACTTTATTTTGCTTATTATAGTTGGACTCACTTAAACTAAGTAAACTATATTTTTGCACGTTAGACATTGTTTTATGTTACTACTGTACTAATGATGTTACTATGCTTATGCTGATATTGTGAGTATGATGTGATGATGTTACCATTCTTATGAAATTTTAGTATGATTATGTGATTTTGATGTCGTTGTTATCATGAGATTTCTTTCTTTCATACGCACAATGTATGTTTACTTGTCATTTTTTATGAAATAAGATGTATATGATGTCGAACTTGGATACCAACCCATGATGAGATTGATTTAATGATGTTGTGCGAAGAAATGAAAGGTTCTTGATGATATGAATCTATTGTTGACCGAATAGAGATATTTGTTAGAAATGTATGGTTTCAAAATACTAATCTGCATGACACAAGGGCTATGAGATGGTTGGAGAATAAATGTGTGTTAAGCAATCAATCTTAACAATCGACAGGATAATACGATGACACAAATCGATAATCTCAATAACAACATAATGTGATTTTGGTAGGGTATAGACCCAATATGTTCAGAGGGATGGAGGTATTTCCAAACCTATGGTTCTTATGATACATGTGATCATGTGAGGGATGTGTTGATTCATGCTCCCCTAGACATGTGATGAAGACAGTCAGATTCCTACTAAGAGGGGGTGGGTTCGTTGTTTTCCTGACGCTAATGCTCTAAGTTTATATATGGGTCCGGGAGGGTGAATCTGACACCACATCTGTACTAGTAAAGGAAGGAGAGGGACGATTCAGAAGTAGGATATGATGCGAGGATGTGTTAGCCAGTATTGTGGGGAATTGCAGGTTCTATGGAAATAGGTACTGGTAGTAGGTATCCCTCCCCTGAATGTAATTGATTAATTGATTATTGTAAATATAAGTATAATGATCTTGAATCTTGACTATTTAAACCATTAGATAACTCATATTAATAAATTGATTATATTAAAGTATCTATGACTATTACGTCTACACTATTATTTTTTATTAGAATATATGCATAGGAAGGATATGCTTACTTATAGTACATATGTGGTATGTGGATGCACTGGCCACACATGTAGGCTTTGCATATATACACTGGTATCATTATACAATTGATCATAAGATTAGATGATTGTGAAAGTTGTTGCAAAATAGTAAATTATTGTACATTGATAATGGAAGTTAAGATTTGTAACTCATGTATTAAACTAGTCATTTAGTGTTACTTAAATTGTATGTGAGCACTATAATAAAGGATTTATTAAAGTTTCAGCAATTGAAATATTGTCAGAAATTGTCAAAATTAAACATTAACAATGTTCCATATTCGACAGTGGAATTATACTATTGAATTATTAATTACAATTAGATTGACCCTTAAGGATACTTGTCTATATGTGTAAGAGTATTATGTTGGTAATAGGTCCCTAAAAAACTAAACAAACAAGTAATGAATGTTTTATTATTATTATTATTATTTATTCAATAATTATTATTTTTTATTATGAATATCTTTATGATTATTGTTTTTTTAAACCGTTGTGAAATAAGTAATTTCATTATGTTAGTCAAACTAATTATTTAAATTCCTGGGTTATTCTTCCTCACTCGATAAGTGGAATGATATTATTATTTTAAACAAATTGGGAATGAGTTGTCCAATTCGAATTATATTATATTAATAATATATATGAATATTTTATTTTGGAAATCCAAGCATCCTTTCCAAAAATGATTTGATTAAGTAATCAAGACATTGGAATCTTCTTTATGTAAAGTCGTTATCATTAATTGTTAGTCTATCCTAAAACATTTAAAACATAATTGCTAGATGGATCCTTCAATTAACAAGAAAAGACTCGTGAAGAATCCTAGTAGTGGTCATTCGAAAAAATAAATAAATAATTGGAGTTATCTAGACAGAAATAACTTAATGAACATTATTGTTTGAACTAATCGAGAGAAAATCAGTATCTGATAAAGATATTTAATATTAAATTTTTCTTCAATAGCGGAAAGGGGATTAATGGGTTTGGGTCTCGAGAGGATAGAGGGAAGGCAGTGGAGTAAGGCTAAAGGTATAATAGGGAAGTTGGGTATATAGGAAAAGTTAGAGGGAGTTGTCGAGGATCTTGGATCTTGTTTTTTTTGGGAAAAATAAATTTGAAAAGGAAGGGGAAAAACTTGTTGAAGAGAGTAAGGGGAAAACTCTTATTTGGTAACCAAAACAAGGACGTTTTTATTGAAATTACCGATTTATCGGATCAGGGGCTAGGAATTCTTTCCATTTCCTAGGGCCAACACAATCACATTTCATTGGCAGAGTGGTTTATTCAGTCTGTTGCTAAGTACTAAGGATGCTATGTTGGAAAAGTTCTACTGGCTCAAAGGAGGTTATCTACCATCTACTAGCACATTTATTCTTCTTGTTATTTATTATTCTAACTAATGTGTAAATATATACGAAGGAAAATCCTAATTTTTTTTTTACATCTGCGTGTATCTTGAAAATGAGTAGAATAGGGAAATAAATATATTTGAATAACGATCAGAAAATATATTAGCACAACTTAATATTTTTCTTTATTGAAATTTACTAAAACTAGTTGATAATGCGATTAATACATAGGAAAGTTATATTATGAAAGAAAAGAATGGAGTGACAGAAACAATACAGTAAGATGATTCACCTTCTCATTATTCAGAGCTTGTTTAAATAGGAAATACAAAATAATAATAATGTGGGTGAATACCATAGTTAGGTAAATACCATCGTGTGTTACCTAACTCTTTAACCTAACTACGGGTGAGATTACTCTCTTCAACACACCCCGTTAATCTCAACTGGTAGTACATCACGAGCACTGTCTATGCCTAAAGATGCATGCTGGTCTATGTCTTGGGTAGGCTTACATTTCATTCAAAAAACTTCAGCTTGAGTTTCTTCCTTGAAGTGTACTTGGAATTATTTTTCTTTGTCTTCTGGATATTGATGCTAAGTAGTTGATATTATTCGTCTTATGGAACGTAGTTAAAGTCTTCATCTTCTTTTTCAACATGATTCTTCTGGTTGTCATCTTTACCTGCACACTCAACATTTTTGTTAGAAAAAATATGAATATATTTCAGCTTTTCTTAGAGAGCATTCACATCTTGATGTTTCTCATCAATGAAAACTACTTCATTATTGAATTATTCAATTTCTTGAACCCACTATGCATCCTTCATTGCTTCTTCAAAAAATATGGGATCAAAAGAAAACATAGCATATTGTAGATGCTCATCAGTAACAGGAGCCTGCTCATAGATCTCCCTCAAACTTGTGGTTTTTTGGTATTGGGGTGGACTGCATAATGTTGTTTCTTTTGTGATGCTTTTAGTTGGTTGTTGCTCATTCTCAGCAACTATTGCAGCTTCTATGCTTCCATGAACTATCTCTTGCTCAAAGAGACTATCACTCACATCATTAAGTACTATTGTAGTGACAGTTTTGCCTTCACTGTCATCATCAAACATAACTGGATCAACATCATTTGTTGGGATTACATGATCACTAGCTGCCTCATAGACATAGTCATCTTGAATGTCTTCCACTTCAGTGTGGGATTCCTGGTGCTCTGCATGACTTACAGAGTCATCTTCCTCTACGGTTGGTTCCTCACTAAATGCTTATTTTAGTGTATCCCATGCTTTCTTTGGAGTATCAGCTTCTACAATGTAATGAAATAAGGAATAGTCAATACTGTCTTGTATGAGACATAAGGCAACAACTTGCCTTCTTTCTTTTTAATATTCTATCAAAGCATTAAATTTTTTTGTATCAATGGGATCCTCTTCAGCTATGAAGTGCCACAAATCTTGTAATTTTAACACATTAATTACTTTGATTTCCCATACATCATACTCATATCCATTAAAAATATTCCCTAAACATTGTGGTGTTAAGATATTTCTTACCTCTTCATATTCTTCTGGGACTGCTTCTGGTAGCACCATCTTCAAGAGTAGATCTTATTTTATAGATCACAGCCTTCAATAAGATTGGATGATCAGGTGGTGAGCTCTCCAGGTTTTTTTTTGAATTGGAAAAAATAGAGCACAGCTTCCTTCTGCAATGGGGATCTCTAACCAGATCTGAACAAGACAAAGGAAATAGCTTGTTGCAGGCCTCTGATCAAGCCAAGTTTTATTCCTCTAAAGCCAAATCGGATCATGCCTTAAACCACGATCTATCCTACAAGGAGCTATCCTGCCTCCGGATTTTCCAGTGTGCATTCAGATTTTCCATCTAGATCTATGCTATTTGAGGTTGTGGCGGATGGGAAAACATATATCTGGTACCATTGCAAGAGCCTGACATCATGGACAACTTCCACTCTTGAATTTACAAAGCACGTGAGATTTCCCAATATGATTGTGAATGGAAGAATTGATATATAGATCTAAGCTACAATGGACAAGGATCCTCACAACTGGTGGTGCAAGGGCTGGAACAGCATCAGGTGTGACGAAGACTGGTCGGAATCCCTAATGGAGGATGCCAGGAGCTGTTGCAGCAAGCACAAATTGAAATGCTTTGTCCTGGCCGCCGATATTTCACTACGATCCTCTGAGCTATGAGCTCAATTTTGATCATGGGAAGTTCAAGATTATCGATCCCCACAGAGTCAGATCTAGAAAGATCCTGAGATTTGGAGGTGCACTAGATTCTCGAGGAAAGAGGCACACTAGCACTTTGGAAAACTAGCACTAGATCAGATCAGATCTGGCAAACTAGTCGTGGGTCAGATCTCCACCTTTTTTTTATTTAGCCCACCCTTTTTCCTCCATTGAAAGTAGATTGGAGAGTGCAAATCCAGTGAGCATGCAATTTTGTGAGAGATCTGAATGATAGAGTTCTCTCCCCCAATAAAGAGATCACAGATCATAGCTCTGTAGGCAATAGCTCCATAGAGTGCTTTCCACTCTATGAAAAGTCTTACCCCAACAATGGAAGGATCAGGCCTTAGGCTCTGATACCATGTGAAAGAAAAGAATGGAGCGACATAAACAGTATGGGCAGATGATTCACATTCTCATTATTTAGAGCTTGCTTAAATAGGAAATACAAAACAATAATACTGTGGGTGAATACCACAGTTAGGTAAATACCGCTATGGGTTACCTAACTCTCTAACATAACTAGAGGTGAGATTACTCTCTTCAACATATATGAGACTGGATTACATGCCCTGATGAAAACCAAGGCACTACAGTTATATTTAAGTGTAATATCCCAAATTTTGGACCTAACACTTATAGGCATGTGCCTATTCATTATGATGATTATATTGATGTTTTATTTTTATATTGGGTTAAAGAACCCACTGCATATGAACATGATGATTTGTTTTATATATTGGGCGCAAGCCAATTATTGATAATATATGTATATGCGTGTTGTGTTAAGCACAGAACCTGAAGCACGTGATTGATGAGATGTTTTGTGTTGAGCAAGGAGGTGTTGAATTGCACTAAATTGTAACTCTATGTTAAAGCATTGAGTATGTGCTCTGGTAAGCGCTAAGGGTTGCTGAAACAAATTTAATAACTTGTGAGTGAAAATGACTCGAAGAAAAATATTGATCTCATCGTACTTATAAATATAAGTGATTAAATGAAATTTCAAATTTCTGTATTCTCATCAAGTACTGAAAAGCTACCATATTATACAAGGGAAATCCAACATGCAAGGATTTTTAGAGTTTCCTAGCCTAGTAGACCTAAACCATCTACCTACCTGACCTTAATGAAGAAGTGTCATTAAGTCTAAGGGATCATGGTATATGATGCCCAAAGAAAAATGTTAACAAAGTGTTATATTATTATGTACTTTATACATGTTGTATAAAGAACTAAATATATTAATAATATAAATAAATGAAAGAAAGAAGAGAATCTCCATCTATTATTTTTTATTCTTAAAGATTAATAAATAGTATAATGTCTAAGAAAGTCCAACTAGAAACTAGTAGAAAGTTCTTAAGTTAAAATATTAATAATTACCCAAAGTAATTGAAAATGGTTAAATCAAGAAACCAAGGTTTCTTGATTTAACTGTCCCTTTGACAAAAAAATTTGTCTTTAAAGACTCAAACCAAGGAAATGATTGGGGATTATGATCTATCATTAGAGGACACATTTTTTTCTCTTCCTATTTTCTCTCAAGTAAATTCTTGAAGAAACATTTTCCTAGAAGGAAAAAGGAGAACTGATCTAGATCTAATACACCAATTAGGAAACCCTACCTTAGGAGCTCTAAGCTACTTGCATGTTGGAGTCTGGCTCAGGGGGATCTGTATTTAAACTAGGAATGGTTCCGGTTCATTGTTGGGTGGAACGTGGTAATTCCCAAGTGATTTGGTCGTCAAAACAGAGGTTTAGAAGTGCATTGAATTGTTAATGTTGGTTATTTGAGTGTGCAAGTTCATCCATTAACATAGCTTCAAATTTCATGTATGTATCCCTAGTTTGTCTATTCTAATTTTCTATATTTAATACTGGATATGCTAGGTAAATTATTATAATGGATTTCCTAACCCTATGTGATTAATTTAATTGTTAGATTATGCTAGGATCTATGTTTTACTACTAACCCTAAGCTGTAAGTTGTTTTCCTAAATCATATTTACCTAGGGTTTATTCATCAATTTAATTTGGTAGGTTTTATTTATTTATAAATGCTTAATAAGGGTTATGTACCTGTTAAGGCCTGGAAATTCGCAGGCCGCAACAGTAAAGGATTCTCCCCAATCAGCGTTCCCAACTAGCCCGCTGACTGTTTGGTATAGGGAATCCGTCCGGTTTACGGTCCAGCTACCGTAGGTCAAAGTAACAACAAGGGTTTACCGGTTGCGGCCCGGTCCACCGGAATTTGTATTTTGACTTAATGTATGCAATGCATATGCCTACCTCAATCATGCAGGGTGATAAAGATGCCAGGAACTACACAATGTGCTGCGCAGGTTCTTACCTCTCGTCTTAGGTTCTCGAACATCTAAACCACAAAGAAGTAAAACAACTAACAATCTAAACACCTAACTATCTATCCCCGGGGAGACAGAAAATTATTATTAGTGAGTAATGCATTATCTCCATGTATAATAAACCAAATGACAGATAGCTGATATTTACGTTTACAACACATGAACAAGAAAATATTCTAACAATCAGATGGCTAACTGTTATATGAAACACAGGCATTACTTCGAGTGAATTTTCCACTAAATAAATCAGAAACCATTCAACAAGACATAGGTCACAGAGTTAGAACGATCTCAGGATTTATGGACATAAGCTTAAAAATAAAGTAGTTCATCTTTCTGCCATCCATTGCATAACATTTGGAAACTTCACAGCTCTTTCTCCAACAGGTAAACTAAAATATTTATTGCAAAAGGAAATAGTTCTTTTTACAATCGGTCCTCCAGTGTTCCTCCGAAAAAATCCCTCCCCTTTGTCTATCTTCCCTCGTTTTATACAAAAAACAGAATTGGTTGGGTTGCCCAAAGTAACCTTTGGGCTCCCCAACGTTTCAATTCCTTATAACCTTTTACAAAATATTAAATTATACAAAAAGTTGACCGATCCTTCTCATGAGGGGGGTCCCGCTTGGTCCTCCAAGAATTTTCTCCATGCTGCTGCTTCAGCAGCGAGACCCTCAAACGAGTTGGGTTCCAGGAACTGAATGCTCAGCTCGAATTTGTCAGCTTGGTTCCGAATGGCTTCAACTCTGGCCGTGTTCAAACGTACCTGCTCCTCCAAGAGCTGTATACTAATGGCTATGTGGCCTATTTCGTTTCTGAGGATTGGTTCATCAATAGCTCTGATGCATTGCACTTTGGCCTCTTCATCTTGTTGCCTTTTCTGCAACATTTCTACAAATGCATCATGAGTTGGGAACTCGTGTAGTCTCTGTTCAACTTCTGCCTGACAACGGTTGTATGTGACCAGGGCTCTCCTGAAGAATTCTGCGCATGCTCCCTTCGTTTTCTTGACATTCTTCTGGAAGTATTCTGCAGTGTTGACGACGAATTCTATCAGGTCATGGTCCCTTTTCAAAGCTTGTTTATCCTTGACTACTAGCTCAGTTGGGACTTCCTTGTCATCCTCCACCCTGGTTATCCTTGAAGTCAGTACTTCAAGGATGTCTTGCGACCTGTCCACAAAATAAGAAGCGGTGTTTAAGATTTCATCCAGTCTGCCATCAATCTGGTGGACCTGACATCTTTCCTCATCTAGAGCAGTTTGCAGGTACAGCACCTTAGCTTTCTGAGCCAAGATGTGTTCTTTAACCGGTTGCAAATCGACCTGCTGTGCCTTTGCTGCTTCCAGCTGCTTTTCCAGCTCCTTAACGCGTGAGGTATTGGATTCATATATGATACTTTGCTGCTCCTTCAGGTCATCTATCTTCACCTTCAACTGCTCCTTTTCATCCTTTAACTCTTGGATTTCCTGTTGTGCTTTTCCCAGGGCTTCTTGTGTTGTTTCTTTCGCTTGTGCTTCTTGCTGAATGGCGTGGATTTCGCTCTTTGTGGCCTCCATTTCCTTAAGCACCTGCTCATATTTTCTTTTCAATCTATTTCCATCCTCTTTTTCCCTTCTCAGGGTATCCTTGAGCTGAGCAGAGGTTTTCTTGGATGATTCTATCTCGATCATCATTCGGTCTATGTTATCCTCCGTAGCATGTATTGCTGCCTTCCCAGCCCTTATGACAAACCTTGGATCTTTATCTGTCCTGACCATCACAGATTTATCTGTTATCATTGTACTGGTCATTGCTCCAGCCTCTACCTTTCTCTCAGTTCTCCTCATAATCCTTTTGGTAGCCCTGTCATAGTATACTGTGCTAAAATCAGGGACTTCTTCCCCTTTTTTCTGTGCAAAGGGTACTAACTGCAGCGTGGAGGTTGTAGGAGTGAGAGTAGTGGGCATTTTAAGGGTTTGAAACTCAGGGATTTCCTCACCCTGGCTCTGCTCTGTTTGTGATCCAGCAGCCAGTTGTTGTGTCAACTCTGTCTTCTCTTCTTCCTGTTCCCGAAGCTCTTTGTCCAGCTTTCTCTGGGCTTCCTCAGCTGCCTGCTTAGCAGTTTCCTCTGCTTCTCGGGCTGTTTCCCTTACTTGTTCAGCTGCTTCCTGGCCAGCTTTCCTCTTTTCTTCTTCTCCTTTCTGGAGCCATTCTGCAGCCTCCTCTTCTAGCCTCTGGGCCTCTTCTCTTATCCTTTGGGATGCTTCTTCAGCCTGAGCCTGCTCAGCCTTCTCTTGTTCAGATCCTTTTCCACCCTTGGTGGAGTGCTTCGGTTTGAACCTCTTACTGAGTGCTGTCATGTTCGGGGCTCTTCTGAAAACGGATTCATCATTGTCGAAATGGTGGGTGTACTCATAAAAAACCTTGTGCTTTCTGCAATGCTCAGCCATTCTATCATGAGTGTCATTTCGCCTGAAAGTCATCTCCCCAAAATGGAACTTCCCTAGTTCCTCTATAAATTCGGGAGCTTGTTTTACATTGGCGAAACTGCACCTGCCTAACTTAAATGGTAAGGGTGGATAGATAGCCTTCTTTTTATGAAATAAGAAATGACCAACTCCGTCAATAAAAACCTGTCTAACAGCCTCCTTATGGATTATGTAATCTGTTGCATACTTGGGCAGCAGATAAGGTGTCCTTGACCCACCAAACATTCTAAGATACATCCCGTTCTCTGTCAAGAAATAATCACCATATTCCTCTATTACCTGCATAGCTTCTTCAGACATGCAGTCACATTCCTTTCGGAAGATAAGAGTGTGCAGAGGCATAATAAAATGCTCACAGATTTCTCGATAATAACTATGGTATTGATGAGCCCCCATTAGCTTGTAGGCTGCATATACGGGCATTCTGTCCCTGTCCCAAACACATTTGAGCCCGGGGAAGGGCTGGCGGCATAGTATGCAGTCAATCAGGATCGAGCTCATATAAAACTCGGATTTTTTCTATTCTACTCCTCCTTTTGCTGCGGCTATACAAGAAGATAGACTACTAGATACCAGGCCGAACCAGTTGAAGATGGTCCCTTCTGTGGCCACATAGAAAATCAGGGGTACCCATTCGAATTTGAATAATCTGCCATTAGCCCTCCCGAAGATCCTATTCAACATTAGAGCTATGAATCTGTAAGGGGCTCTAAGGCTGGCTGTGTCATAATCTTCAGTAGCTCTATGCCTATAGAGCTTCCCTGGTAATAGCATTCTCTTCATGGTTTCTATCAAATCCATCCTGAGATTGTCTAACCATTCATTGGACAAGAAAACTTGAGGTTCAGGCAGGTGGTAAGCTAAGGCCACATATCCAGGGCTAAAGGAAGCATAGCCCTGACCTTCAACATTACAGATAAGCATTGATCCATGGTTGGTATGTGGTAGAACCCATCTCATCACCTCCTGGCATGGAAATAGCTCAGGCCTGGTGGCAATCTTCATAATGGCCGACTTTTCTATATTTGCGTAAATTGGTTCTTCCTCCAGGCCCATATCTGGGACTTCCCTACGGGAAATAAGCCTGTATATGTCTCCCCACTTATACTCAGGTTCAACCCCCGTGACACACTGGGTGTCCTCATAAATATACTCAGTTGGTAGGACGGCCTCTATTGCTGTTTGTTCTTCTACCACAAGGGCCTTCTTTTTCTGTCTTCTGGACATTTTAAAATCCTCCTGCAATGTAAAACATCATGATATTGAGCAATTCAAATTTGTGAATATTATGAAGCAGTTTATTCTTTCTCCATTGTCTGTATGACTGTAATGATATCGGATATAAGATCTTCAAGTTAAAGAATTTGAACTAGTCGTGCAATCTTTTGGGCTGTGCTATTATTTTATATCAGTGTGTAAGTAAGAAAGAAAATCTCACATGCATGCACAACCAATCTATATACTGACTATCTGAAACTATCAGCACAAAGACTCAGACTATTTCTGCAATATAATGAGCTGTAGTACTAAAATGAATTTACTCATTAACCGGTCCACATCAAACCTACATTATTTCTCACAATGCCCTTTTTACCAATGAAATGATATGCAATGCTAGTGCAAAACGCAAGGCGCGACTATCTTTCAAACTTATACAAAGCTTCAGCAAAGATAAACAAAAATGGCAATGCCGTTCGAAGACATGATAATTACATCAGTGCTACCATAAACCACGGGCACCCCTGGAATCATTTCGCATAGGGCACTTTCACCGGCACCCCCGTTCGTTCTACCCTAAAAAAGTAAAAAAAAAACAACAGCGGCGCGGCCCTAGGGTTTCGCGCGGTGGAAGACGACGAACAATGCAGTGCAGGCGTAGGTAATGGTTCAAAAAAAAAAAAGGGAAAACGCATAAGGGGAATGACCAGCCGGGCATCTCCATGAAAAATTCGGTGAAACCCCTCCGAAGTATCGACAGACCCCATCATGACAAACACCAGACCGGGTGCAGGCGGCATAACGGCCGCCTGCACCTTGTCTTCCTCCACTGGTTCAAGGTGAAACAAAATGGCTGCGGGTAATACGAGGGTTCTATAAAGACAAAAAATCCCCCTTTCTAACCGTAGCAGCTATCCAACTCCAAAATAATAGAATATAAAACGCAGGCTCTTAAAAAAAGGAAAAAACTCTCTCCTCTCTAGACGCGACGGCGGTCGAAACGGATAGGTTAAACGCGGGCTTTTAAAAGCAAAGGCACCCTCCTACTAACCGCAAAGGGCTATCTAACCGGCGACCCTAGAGAATAAAGACAGATGTAAACCACAAGGGAGACGGTTATGACAAACTCAGCTACGGGTGAAAAGCTCATCGTACGAGCACAAAGGGCTTACAGGGACCTAAACACAGTCACCCCCACCAAATCCAACACTATCTAGCTCAAAACCTGAAAAACACTAGGCAAAGCGGTTATGATCCTACCTGGCAGGGGTTTGAAGCTGCTGTGGCAGCAATGGCAGAGCTTCCAATCGACAGCTGGCGACAGGTACAGGCACGACGCTCCATCGGATTCGCAAAGTCGACAGCGTTGACATCTTGGGCGCAACAAAACAAAAATAAAAAACCAAACACACGCCCCCTGTATATATAAAAACCTCACACGTGCAACAGGTCAACTCAGTCGGAGCGGACACGAAATTTATGTCGGGCGACTAAAGCTCAGCCCTCTCCGCAATGGCGGACCATCCTCACTACTCGATCACCCGCAACGCACACAAAGAAATGGGTCGAGCGAACGATAATTCGTGGTCGGGCGGCGGCATATACATTGGTCGGGTGACCACGAGTTCAGCAACCCCTGCAACGGCGGATGCAACAGGGCAGTAACACCCTATAGGGCTCCGATACACACAGGTTGGCAGCATACTAAGACTTCGAAATTCCCAATGATCCGCAACGGCGGAGACAGAAGTTTTTATCCCCCTCCGACGCGGAAAGAAAACAACGTCCGCAACCTAAAGGAAAAGTCCACTACCCGCAACGACGGAACGAAAAGACCAACCCCCATGTCACTCAGCGCGAAAAAGACAACCGATAATCGGAACTTCCCCGCAACGTCGGTCATGATAAAGGCCAAGCAGACCTGAAGGACACCCGCAACGGTGGCACGACAAAGCTGATCAAGAGCTTGAAAGCACCTGCTACAGCGGCACGCCAAAAGGAAATGAAGAGCTGGACAACGCCCGCAATGGCAGGCTCGTCAACGAGCTAACCTCCGATACATTAAAGCTTTGTAATGAAGGTTTTAAAAGGCTTTGCAAAAAAGCAGGAGCTCAATTTAAGATGAAAATTAAGGCATGAAATGAGGAAAACCAAGTGATTTGTAGCGACCAAAATGTCTGGGAGACGCTTTTAAATCCAAAGGCCAAAATCAATAGGTTGAAAACAAGGGAAAATCTGACTAATTCAAAGTAAAGGAGGGTCCCAAATTTTTTTAGAATTTTGGGGAAATGTTGCAGCTGCAACAGTACCCTAGTTTTTAATTCCTGTATTGATTTAGCGGGTCAAGCATAAACTAGGTTTTGTTGCCAGAAATCTTATAATCGTTCTCTAGGATTTATTTACTTTGCTGACATATTTTCATTTGTTAGCAGAGGCTTGTTTTAAGTTTTAATAATAATAATGAGAATACAAAATTAGTCCCGGAGTAAGAGATTAAATATATATATAAGTACATATATATAAACAATTAAATAAATAGTATATAAGCTAAGATACTAAATACATTAAGTATAATCTAAAGAACAAATTAAATTTTCTACATTAAATCAAAGTTAAAATTAAGCCATTCAAGACCTTCCAAGGTCGGCTTCATTAAATACAAAATCATATTTAAAAAATTTCCATTTAAATAAACATCATCATGATTGAATAGATAGAGGAGGCATCGCGACTATCCATGTGGTCCAATATTGACACTCTGTTCACATATGTAAAAAACACACACCAAATCTCTTAAAAAAGTATCGCATTCATTTGCTTAATTCATTGTATAATCCACAATCCTAATATGATAGTCATCCATTTCATAATAATAAACCATTCAAAAGTCCCATCTAACTCTACGAACAACCATTCCATAACATTAACAAAGTAAAAAATGGAAACCCTTAATTTTACACAAAGGTCACGATGTCGACCTCGGTGGGATATAAATACAAGTCGCAAGCATAAATAAGTCCACATTATAAAAAACATGCAAAGTAAGTCAAAATACAACACCATGCCATCGTTGTTACTAATATTATCAGCCTTACAGTTTTGTAATAAACAATAATCGCTCTCTTTTTAAAAACCCTCATCATAATATCTAATTGTTCATAGTTTTTACATAGCCAACGACCAGGATTTGAATTCCTGTAGATTGTTCTACATTTATAGGGCATGCTATACTAACGTATACGGGTGATATTATAACAACCACAAATCTTCTAATAAATATATCAAAATGGTATTATAACAAATATTTTTCGCTACACCAAGGTCGCAATACCTTAGCACCAACACCTAAGCTTTAACACGACTTCGACCATAATTTTAATAATTACACAGACCCTTAAGAATGAAACCTACAATAATGTTAGAATTCATGGATCATTTCCATGGCTTCCCATATGTTCGACATACATAATAACAAAACGAATCAGTAAGAAACTTAACCATTCATGCTGGAACAACAACCTTGGGAAGTGCTAAAGCCATACATGGCATGGCTTTACCCATGCGCTGCCTAGTAATCACAACTAAGCAATAAATAATCCCAATTTATACACAGATAATCTTATTAGGAGAATGCCACTTACAAACTCCTGCTCTAATTAAGTGCATTGCTTTAATAAAAACGCCGAAGGAAATCATATGCACAACATATTAAGATTAACCATTACCATCATATAAAAACGATACATATATCTATTTGCAATAGAGTATACCAAAGTATTTTTACACAGTTTCCATTAAAGTCCGAGGGCAAGGTTCATACAGGCGTGCCAATGGGATATGGAACCATTGCAAGCAATGGTGCAGCCCATGGCTATAAATCCCAAAACTAAAATAATGATTTACATAACTAAAATGAAATACACAGAGCCAGTGAGAGTGCTAATTTTACTCCATGAAAAAAAAAGAAAAATGCCATAAATTAAGAACTCAAGTCTATTACATAGGCTAGAAGGCGATTTGAGTTCCCACAGTAAAACCCCCTTTAGCAATGATAACCCTGTTCTACCCCAAGCCAAGAAGTGACAAGCTAAATGCTTGTTTATAGCAGGCTTACTATGGCCCCATTTGCAACACATTGGAGTATACAATGAAGTATAGAGCCACCCCACCTTCGTTACCCTGCGATCTACAACCACAGCCAAACATGACAGGGTTGAGAAGTATAACTATGAAGGAGCCATGAAACCAAACATAAAATGTAGTCATGAAACCAGATAAAGCTTACCTTCATCATCATGGCATAGTCTCCTTCGCAGCACAGAGTCGAGACCCTAATTCTCCACAAACCCTAACGAAATGACCAAACTGAATCATGAGCTGAGCCATAAGCTTGGGGCTAGCATGATTACCAAGAAAATTAAATGCACTAGCTGGTAACCACTATCGAAATTCCAAACCCACTCTTCCATAGTTCATGCTTCGTTGCATTATCATGGGCTTCATTAACCATGCAAAATATTAAACCCATTTAATATATGGTGTAACCATATGTTATATATTCACCACCCTATTCAAAATAGAAAGTAACACATTACAACGTATATGTTATAACAAGGCACAATGTATGCAAATGTTAAGGTTTAGTGCTTGGACAAGGCTTGGTTTGTGCTAGTCTCAAGGCAAGCCACAAGACTTGCACATTAAACATAACATGAAAACCTTAGGCATTAAACCATAACTTAGTACCTTACATTTAATCCCTAATCTTATGCTTAGTGAACATGGCATATGTAATATGCCATGTTAAACAATTAACACTCATAAAAATCAAGGGTCTGTCCTTAAGCCCAGACAATAAGCTAAAAATGGAGAACTTAATAAGTGTTAATAAGATTTGATAAAATAAACATAGAACCAAATTATACTAAGATGTATAAACGATGAGATACAAAACCATAATGAAGTAAAAAATAGTAATTATACCTGTTATAATTCAGAGTCGGTAAAAGAACCAAAGTCAACTAGCCATATGATCTTTAAGGTCAATAAATTTCTGTACTCATTAAACAAGACCCAATTTCAAGGTATGAACTGCATTTGAAATAAAAATAGGTGCCTTAGTCCATAGAACTAAGTAAGATCGCAAGCAAGTAAACACCTTTACCTCTCAAACTGTCATGGGAGAATGAGTTCTGCCACTCTGCCCACTTTGTTTCCACAAACAAAGTTAAGTTAGGAAACTATAATTAATAAGTGCGACAATGCAGAAAGGACGAAGCATATAAATCCAGTGACGACACATAAGCAACAAAAGTATAAACATAATACTAAGCAGTAAATAGCAGTACAACATCATAAGTAAAATACATTAAAAATCATGACTGAAAGTAAAAGATAGAACGTAACAACAACTTACGAATAAATAGAGGTACATGAAGTGTACGATAGAGTTCCGCGGGTGAATAGTGTTCCGTCTAGGTAGTTTTTACTAGCCTATAATTTGTTTTTTCAATTTTTGGGGACACTACAAGGGGTATCAGGGCCTAGTTTCAATACTAAGAGGCCTATGGGTGCACCAAGATAGCACCGCAAAGGAAATAAAGTATAATATTAAATTCCGGTTTCTAACAAAAAAAATTTTGCAGTTATAGGAAATTTTATAGCACTGTTCAGTTTATGAATACTGAGGAAGAAAAAGATGACCACCTCCACTCTGGAAGTGGAGCTGGTGCTAGAGCTAAACTTTGATGATTTGAAAACTTTACACAGTATTGAAACTGAATTGAAGGGTGAGTGCGCAAAGTTGAGGGTCTTTTTTGGCGTGTTAGATGCAATACAAAACTGAAAAAATAGACATCCATCAACTTGCATGGATATTTTGAGACACTTACACAACGAATCTTGCGATGAGTAAAAAACAAGAAATGTAGGAAATTGAATCAACTTTCCAAATATATATATTTTTCTATTGAAAATGTTGTTAACTATCTAAAGTTAGATATTTTTTAATGGGCACTTTTTATTTTTAAGAACAATTATAAGGTATATGTTTTTGTGGGTGCAACGTGTGACTATCTAAATTATGGAATAAACTTATGAAAATCGGTATACATATAGAGAACATATAGTACTAGTGCATGACTATTTTTCCAGAAATAAAAATAATATTTTTAATTTTGTTTTAATTATCTAAGAGATCAAACCGCAAAAATGGTATGTCAATTGTGGGTGCAGTGTTTGATTATCTTAATGAAATTATTTGGAAATGGGTTTTTTATAGCATGTAGAGGTTGATTTTCTTTAGTGCACCATACAATTTGTTTTTGAATGGTCGAGAAATGAAAGAGATATGGATGAAACACTAACAATTTGTTTTTGAGTTGAAGATTGATGATAGAAGATAAATAAGAAAAAAATAGAAAAAATTATGTATTCTTGTTAAAATTTACATATTTAGAATCTGCAAAAATACCATATTTGTTTCTAAAATCTCATAAAAATTTGAGGTGTGCAGCATAATCAAACGAACCACTGAACACGAGCATATTGAAAATTTGGATATAATGCTGAATTAGCCATGGATTATCATACTCCAAGGCATACGCATGTTGAATCTGAAGGAAAGTACGAAGCAGGAACACAGGTATAAGAATTCCATGAAAGCATGGGTGGAGGCTCGGCCTTATCATTTGGGGGGAATAGATTTTTGAATTTAAACAAAACGGGAGTGCTTTTTAGTGAAGAAAAATAGAAGCGCATTTTAGCTAAGAAAAATGAGAGCATGTTTTAGATAATAATAACAAGAGCATATTTTAGTTGAGAAAAATGGGAGTGCATCTTTAAATACTACAATGAGTGCTTATTTTCTCAATTATACCAATAATTTTATTATTTTATTCCCCTCCCCTGACTCTCCTCTTCCCCCTAATTCATACTAACCCCCCTCCTCTCTCTTCCTAACACCCCACCACCCTAAACCTCCCTTCTCCCCCCTCTCTCTCTTTTCCTCTCACACACACGCATCCCCTTAGCACATCTCTCTCACTGCTAAAATCTAAAACCTATCTCTCCAGTCTTTCTTGATCCCCAACTCAATCAACTACAATTATCCCCCACCCCCCTATCTATTCCCCAACCCTTTCTCTCTCACACACACCGACACCCACATCATACATCCACAGGTCACCACCTGTGACTAACATTCCCCCTCTTCCCCCTAATTCTTACTAATCCCCCATCCTCCTCTCCCTATCTCTAACTCACCTCCTCCTCCTACTTCTCTCCCCCTACATCAACATCATCAACATCATCGACATCATCATTATAATCATCATCCTCATCCTCATCATCAACATCAACATCAACATCTTCATCATCGTCGTCGTCATCATCATCATCATAATCATCACCATCATCATCACCATCGTCATCATCATCATTCATCATCATCATCATCTTCATCATCTTCATCCTCAACATCATCTTCATCATCATAGACATCATCCTCATCGCCATATTCATAATCATAGTCTTCATTGTCGTCGCCATCATCATCATCATCACCATCATCCTCACCATTGTCATTAGCCTCATCCTCATCATCATCATCATAATAAACATCTTCATCATCCATGAGTCCATCATCATCAACATCATCACCATCATCAACATCAACATCATCAACATCATCATCACCATCGTCATCCTCATCATCCTCATCATCATCAACAACATCATCATCATCATCATCATCATCATCATCATCATCATCATCATCATCATCATCAACATGATGATCATCATCAACATCAACATCATCAACATCATCATCACCATTGTCGTCATCATCATCATCATCATCATCATCATCATCATCATCATCACCATCATCATCATCATCATCGCCATCATCATCACCATCGTCACCATCCTCATCCTCATCCTCATCCTCATCATCATCATCATCAACATGATCATCATCATCAACATCAACATCATCAACATCATCATCACCATTAGAATCATCATCATCATCATCATCAACATCATCAACATCATCGTCATCATCATCATCGTCAACATCATTATCGCCATCATCATCACCATCACCATCATAAACATCTTCATCTTCATCATCATTATCATCATCATCTTCATCATCATCACCATCTTCATCTTCATCATCATCATCATCTTCATCATCATCATCATCGTCGTCGTCAACATGATCATCATCATCAACATCAACATCATCAATGTCATCATCACCATCATCATCGTTATCATCATCATCATCATAATCATCAACATCAACATCATCAACATGATCGTCGTCATCATCATCATCATCATCATCATTATCATCATCGCCATCATCATCACCATCATCACCATCGTCATAACCATCCTCATCCTCATCTGCATCATCATCATCATCATCAATATCATCATGATTATCGAAGTCAACATCATCATCACCATCAGAATCATCATCATCATCATCGTCATCATCTTCATCTTCTTCATCATCATCATCTTCATCATCATCATCATCATCATCATCATCTTCATCTTCTTCATCATCATCATCTTCATCATCATCATCATCATTATCATCATCAACATGATCATCATCATCAACATTCACATCATCAACATCACCATCACCATCGTCATCATCATCATCATCGTCAACATGATCATCATCATCAACATCAACATCATCAACATCATCATCATCATCATCATCAACATCAACATCATCATCATCATCATCATCATCATCATCATCGCCATCATCGTCACCATCATCACTATCCTCATCCTCATCCTCCTCCTCATCATCATCATCAACATGATCATCATCATCAACATCAACATCGTCAACATCATCATCATCATCATCATCATCATCATCATCATCGACATTAACATCATCAACATCATCATCACAATCGTCATCACGATGATGATCATCATCATCATACAGACACACAAATCCCTATGTTAGACCTTACCACTAACACCCCCTACCCTATCTCTCTGGCACACACACACAAATCCCTGTGTCAGACCTTACCACTAGCACCCATTAACCTATTGCTCTAACACACACACACACACACATTTGTATGTTTCCCATTACCACTAACACCCCCTAACCTATCTCTCTCTCTCACACAGACACATCCCCACGTATCCCCTTATTACACATCCCTAGAGTTGTAAAACAATATAGTTATGCTGAAGAAAGGGGGGATGTTAAGGCGCAAAGACTAAGGGAGTGCTTGTCTTTCCCCCCTAAACCATGAATGATCTCTTAGCCGTGCAACTACGTTCTTAAATGCTCCAAAATTCTATTAGAGTAAAACGTGCACACGTTTCATGTATCCAAAACATGCCCTCATTTTAGTTAACAATAATGCGTGTATGTTTATCCTCAGTATAAATAGTAGCAGTCATTGTCCGAAAAACACTAAACAATTTTCCACAGGTTTGACAGTCTGCGTGTAAATTCAGGTTACAGACAGTGCGTGAACATTATCTTCTTCACCATAGTTTCATGCAATCTTATTTTGTGAATCAAGCATCTCAACCACAAGTTTGTAAGTATTGCTTGGAGCATGGTATACATTGAGGAGAAAGAAATAAAGAATGAATTGAGTAAGAAAAAATCCATTAATTGAGCAAGGAACCACATAGAGAATCTCCACCATTGTTTTTCTTGCAATTGAGGAGCTAGCAAAGGAAACATTAACTTGGTCACTGTGGTGGAGTATGTAGACACAGTTGAGCAAGAAAGAAACCAAGTTTGGAGAATTTCCAATTGAGGAGCACCATACAACATTTCTACCATTGTTTTTCTTGCAATTGAGGAGCTAGCAAAGGCAATGTATTCTTCCCAATATTCCCCCTAGCTCAAGAGTATGTAGACACAATTGCTCAATATATTTACCAAGATTGGGGAATTTCCCATTGAGGAGCACCATAGAGCATCTATACCATTGTTTTTCTTGGAATTGAGGATCTAGAAAAGGCAACATTCTTCCCAATATCCCCCCTATATTTAGTATCTAGACACAATTTAGCAAGAAAGAAACCAACCCTAGGGAGTTTCCCATTGAGGAGCTAGCAAAGGAAACCATATATATCATTGATCATTTTGGTCATGGGAAACTCATGCAATCAAGAAAGAAAATCAGCAAGGAAGCGGATACCCAATGAAATCCTTGAAGAAATTAGAGAGAATAAAAGAAATGACATGACCAATCAAAGGCACTCTATGGACACTCAACTAATTATGGTTGTTGAGGATGCCACAGTTCTTCCTACCAATCCACATCAATAAATACAAAAGCATTCGCTCGAGGGGTATTCGGTCACCATATCAGTCGAAGAACGAGCATTGCATGGCACTAATCAAGGGGTAAAACGTAGGTGCACATCAAGGCCACCTGAAATCTTAGTAGATTTAATTGAATGTGGGTATACAAGTGACGAAGTTAGAGAGACATTGAATATCGAAGGTATGCTCGAAGAAGACAATGTTATTCAGACCACTCAATATGATTCCCAATTGCCACCATCTGACCGTCAGGAAGACATGGAAGGACATGAAGCTCATCTTCAAATGCCAAATCAACTAGGTGATATGGTACAGGGTGCAATTCCAACCTCCCTACCTCCATTAGCAACTTCACACCGAATAACTCCAAAACGTATACAAATCGATGAAAGTCTCATTGGTTCGCTTGAAGGTACGTTGTCTAAAAGAAGTATTGCATATCAAGCTCAACAAATACTTGTCATCATTTTGATTCTAAATGTGATGGATATAAATGTAGATTATTTATAACGTTCTTAAAATCTAGGTCTATGAATGTTATTAGGAAAGACCTAAGGATAAAGATGATAAACATTTATGAACCAAGTTCTTATGTTGTCAGAAGTTTGGTAGATGCATTTAGTAATATTGGAAAGAAATCTCATTCAAAGTATCGCAATGCAGCTCGCCATGTGTTGTCACAATCAATCATGAAAAAAATCACCAGGTCCCTTTGCCTTCTTAAGCCTACATCCAAACTTGTAGGATTGGATATCAGCGGCACTTCGTAGGTATTGTTCTAGAAGAGAACGACTTGAACACCAGGTGCAGTACCACCCCCATGAGAGGCATCAATCTCTTGCAAGAGTAAATATTGCACATTATAGGAATATTTTAATATGTTACATATAGTATGGAAAAACTAAAAATTGAACAATAACATAGTTTTAAAAAAATGTCGTTACCTGACCACCAGTCATCGTAGTGGTACCATGTCTTGGTCCAGGACCATAACAGAGTCCACCACACAATGTGCAGATGTGTGGCTCGCTCTGAGGCACATGGGATTTAAGTCTATCCCCACCAATAGATGTCGCTCCACCACCAGAACCTGGTGGTTGTACACCAGCAGAGGAAGAGGGCACTCTTTGGTCTATAGTGGTCGTGTGTCGAGAGACCATATAACCTAGAGTCAAAAATGCCTCCCGTGTCTTGGAAACCATGTCATGTGCAGGAGGGATGTCTTCCCTTGGTAGCTGGGCACGAGGTGCAGGTATCTGTAGATTGACATCTCTATGCCTAGCATTAGGTCAGTGTTGGGGCATCCCCTACCAACTCCCTAGAATCCCAACATGTCAAAATAGTTGACATGTTTCCCCATCACAAACTCTCCATACAATTTTCGGAGGAAGTACAACAGTACTTCCCTATTGTTGTGAGGGGGAATGTCAAAAACTAGGTACCACCTATCCATCCAATTGTCTATGATGGTTGCAAAGGTGCACCACTCAATAGAAACATGTTGCCTGTTGATCTCCGAAATGGCATATTTGCCAGGAAATCTAAACAATGAATATATGTGTTCTTTTGTTCTTTTGAGCTTTTTTACCTCATTGTAACTTAACCCATCAACATATTGTTATCTTTTCCTCTCCCTATAAGATACCATGCTATACAAATAATCATTCAATCTTGGGATCGTATCAACAATAGACAACCAAGAATCTGACAAGGAGCAATCGAGATCATCTCCACCCCTCCAAGCAAAACCAATCTCTCTCAAATGGGCAATAAGCCTCAGTATCTCTGCATTGTTATCCATAGTAGCCACTGCAATCATAAACACAAATAAAATATCATTATAAATATAAACACATGATATAATGACATCTCTAGGCATTGAAAACCGTATAACTATTGTATGACACGTAACAAGATAAACTAAATATATCATGTAAATTTAAAAATTGATCTTGAATTTTACAGTAAAGAATAAACATTTACCATTTTTCCATTTCATATTTATGTCCTAAATTCAAGTATTAATTCCAATTTTTAAGTATGCATGTGTACATAAAGTGTCTTGAGTGCATATGTTTATTGTGAAGCTCCTCTAGCTTATTTTAAGGCTTGGATTATGAAGTTTCGTCGAAATTGCCAGGTGTTGAATATTTCCTTTACAGGACCAGCTCCCATATTGCGGGTAGAGGCAACAACTAGACCCTAGAATAGGAAACATAATGTGTTGTTGAAGAATAAAATCCCATTATAGGCAACGATTTTGTTAGATATGTAATTATTTGTTGTAGTGTGATGGTTTTTGGACTCCAAAGTCTATTTAGCATATCTTTATGGATTTTATGGTTGCAAGGGTTCCAATGGATTATATCATGTATGATAGTAAGTGAATGGCATGTTTAATAAAACACATCAACCTACCTATGTATCTTCACATTCATAGAGTCTATGGTTGAACTTTGTTGTCTTGAACTTAATCGAAAAGTACCCTTCGTTCAAGACAAAAAAATTGTTAAAAGCATGGAAAGCTTATATACCTCATTTTAACACTTGGACTAGGAAGTTTCATCAAAACTATAAGGTATTTATTGATGTTCTTGGAAGACCAACTTCAATATTTCGGATAGAGGAAAGGGATTTACCATGTTTGTTTATGTATTTTAGGGGAATATATGGATTCTACATGATTTTTTTTTAGTTGTCTGAAAGCTTGTAACATAATTGACAAACTTTTCATATTTGTTAATTTCGGTTTGGATTCACAATGATGCTTGCGAATATACATATATGCAAATAGTGAATTTCATTTGTTTTTTATGAGTTAATTGGGGTTTTGGTTTACATTGGGAATGTTAATTACTTATGCAAACTTGCAATGTGCTTGACAAACTTTGCATATTTGTGAATTTTGGTATGGATTCACAAGGATGCTTGGGAATATGCATATGGAAATAGTGAAATTCATTTGTTTTTTGAGTTAATTGGGGTTTTGGTTTCCATTGGGCGTGGGGATTTTGGGTATGAATTTTGGTAAATAATCAAAATTATTTAATTTGTATGATTACATTGGGGATTTGGTTTCCATTGGCCAATTACATTGGGTTTTTTGTTTCCATTGGTGTTTTTGCTTCCATTGACCATAATTTAATTTATTTTGGTTTAATTTTTCAATTTAGGTCAAATAAATTCATGAACAAAGAGAAAAAAAACACAAAAATAAATGAGGAAAATACCTCACAAATAGGAGGTTGATACAAAGGTGGAGGTGGATGGCTTTGGCACACCCAAAAACGCATTCACCCAGCCGATGTTTGCTCCAAATAAATCCAATAGTCGTGTGATGTGGAAAAAAAGACGCGCTCGACCTATTTATAAAAAAACAGGCTTTCTGAAATGCATACATGATTTTGTTCACTAAAACAGAGGCATGATTTTATTGAATAAAATGGAGGCACGATTTACTTAAATAAAACAGACGAGCAATTTGGTTTACTATCCTAATTGGCATGCCTATTGGCAGCCTTGGTACTAGGCTTGGTAGGTTTGAGATTGCTTGGGATGATTTCTTTTTTTTTGGATCAAGAGTGACTAACTTCACTCCACCATTGCATCTAAAAGGTCCCTTAACTTCTTGCACACACCGTGAAAAGTTTCAGAGAAGAGAGCGTGAGTGAAAGGAAGGAGCAGCAAGCAATAAATGAATCCTTACTAAGAAATATGACGGGAGGAAGCTCGCAAGGTAAACCTACTCAGTCCACAAATAGTTCCAAAAGTGAACCTTACCCAAAATGGGCCAGAAGCCCAAGAGGAGAGGAGAAAGAAGAATGCACCCCTGAAGGACCAAAAGGAGACCATCATAGTCCTTCTAGTGGTGACTCACTTTCTCCACGGAGAAAGAAGCAAAGGAGTGATTATAGTCTTCAGGGGAAGTTTAAAAAAAGAAGAGCCCCAACCTATGAATGTGAAGTAAACACTAAGGAGAAGGCTGAAGAGTGGATGCTAGGCGACTAAGTACTTCTAGGTTCATAACTACTCAAATGAGATGAAGGCTAGGTTTTCCATCTATAACTTAAATTGTAAGGCAACAAGATGGTGGAGGGATTTAAAACATATCAAGAAAGATGAGTTGCGGGAAATACGTTGGGGTACTTTCTGAAAAATTTTCCAAGAAAATTATATGTCGGAAAGGTTCTTTAAATGAAAAGTGAAATATTTTCATGAACTACGCATGGGATCCATGAATATGGACGCGTTTGTTAATAGATTTCTATATTTGTTGCATTATGTACCATAAAATTTTACTAGGCTATAAAACTTTTTATTTATTTTCCGATTTTTGGGGACATTACATTAAGAGTGATATAACTACTTCAATCTAATTTTAAGATATCAAGTCGAAAATAAAATTTTTTACGTGAAATATGGACGATCATTTGAATTAAATGGAATAAGAAGTTATGTTATTCTAGACAAATAATTGAAATTTGCAATTGCCAAGAAAAACATCAAATATTGTCATATGATATAATTTGACATAACCATATGAATACATTGGAATCATTTTCAAGTTGTGAAAATTAATAAAATATTAGGTTACAAGATCATAATATGTTTTCTTTCATTCAAAATAACTAAAAATTATTATTGAAAATTCTATGTCAAATTAGAATAACTAAAATTTACATTTGTATTAAACCATAAAACTAAAAAAATTATATAAATAATTTTTTTTACTTAACCTTATTTCTTGAAATATTTGAATGAATCGAATTTGTCGTTCAAAGAACAAAATTATATTGATAAATAATTTATAACTTATGTTGATATTCACTTAGGTAATGAACTTCAACATATATCTCATAGTTTCATAGTTTCATAGTTTCACTTAGGTAATGAACATCAACATTTACGTCATAGTTTTTTTTTGGTGTTTTTACAATTTTAGTTTGTTGCAATCCATGCCTAAAATATAACATCCAATTTCAATGGACTGAAGTTCTTTGTCTTAAGGAATCTGTACCCATTATTATTATAATGTTTTTTTTCATTTATTTCACTATTATAGGCTTCTACCGATAAGTATTAACATAAAGAGTCAGAATATTTTCGTCTTGAAATATACTAAAGATTTCCCTTATCATTCAATTAATATCCCATACAAATTTTCCTGATCATAGAACAACAAAATTATCTCCATTTTGAATGTGATTGGTAAGATTGAATGTTGGATTTGGCATCCTTCACTTAGTTTGAACACATCTCGAGCCACCTATTTGCATTTTTATGAAAGGTGCATCCATAAGACTTGAAATTACATGGAACACGTGCATAGTTTCCTTGTCTTGTGCCAAAAATTCCTCATGAGATGAATTAGTTCCATCCATAAATACTTATATTATGTTCTCCAATGCTATAACTTATTTCCATTCCTTTATAACATATGAATAATCTTCGATCCTAATAGTTTATTTCCATATTATTTTCTAAGATGGTGTTCCTTCCTTTAGTGATTATAAATGGACTCCATTTTCTTTTGAATGTAGGAAAATTTATTTCCGTGTAGGCAGTTCAAGTTAATATTCATCCTCTCTATTTCACAACTCAATTTGTTTTGATCATTCAATGTCTCGTATGGATTCATTATGTCAAACATTGGTAGATCATTTAGTACAATAAATTGGAATTATAAAAAAATGTTGTTTTACTAGTATTAGTTTCCATTTGGCGATGTATCTATTTAATTTTTTTTTTAATCATCGTGCAACCTATCTATTAGCGTGTGTCTCTTTACTTTTCACGTTTTTCATATTTTACCCTTGATGCCATATCTGACATCATTTGTGTGCCCCATAGGAAAAAACTTAGCCTCAATAGTGACAAAGACACCAACCATAGTTGCCACAACTGATAGAAACATAAAAAGGAAAAAAAATTGTTTTCACATTTTGCATTGTTTAAGTAAAGCGAAAAAATGTAGATGAAGTTTAAAATCAACATCTTGGTTTTTCTTGGGGGAAAAACTAACATGGTCTGATTTTCATTTTTTCTTTCAAAATAAAATGGTTCTCCAATTTACAGTTTGTATAAATTATTCTCCCAAAAATTTTGTTCCCTAAATGTCTCCAAAATTGCCCAAAAAATATATAAAATCTTTAGAATTTTGAATAGTTTTACAAAAATATTGCAAACCACCTTATGGTTGGAAATTTTAGAAATAGTAAGATTCAACCATGTTTCTACACTTTAAGAAAAATATGGATCTTTAAAATTTTCCCTGGAATTTAGTTGTCGAGTAATGCATTAGAAAGTCAATTTCCTGAACTCCCTCTCAGAAAGGAAATCACCATACATATAAAGTTGTGGTTATTTAAGGTCCCTCAAGAACATAGTGAGGGATGCCATGATCATTTTTGTCTCATAAAATGGTAACAAACATTACAAAAACTGCATATCTTATGCATGTGTGTTAGCATACCTTCCAATGACAACCTAACTTGTTCCTGCACTGAATTTTAATTTGAGACATAAAATTGGGATTCAAGTTTTTATTTTTTCCATTTGAAAGTATATAACACTCAAATACTACAATATCCTCTAGAAGAAGTCTTTGGGCATAATAGAAATATCACACTTCCATAAAAATATTAGCAATTATTTTCTTAGACTCTAGTGCATGCCATTTATTCCAAATATTTTGTAGCCATTGACATCATTTATGTTTTCAACACAATACATTCACCAAAATGGTTGTTCCTTGATATTGTCACATCTTGAAAACAATTATTCTGTATATTTTTCATAATGGATTATGATATTGATTGGTAGCTTATATTTTTAGGATCCTCATTGATTTCATTCACTAAATATGTTGTGTGAAGTCCAAGGAAGGAGAAAAAGTACAATCACATTTCTTTTTTGTTGGAAAAGTGGTGGAACCCCCCTGACTAGCAGGGTTGACATTGGCTAAGTAACCATGAACTAGGGGCTTCTAAGCCATCAAAATCACTCGGGGATCGCACCCAGCCTGGACCACACCAACCCTTAACATGGTTGGATTTTTGGAATCTGATGGGATTAAAACCAGAAACCTTCCAGCTTAGGGGGCGTCTTAACCATACCCCGGCACCAACTATTCTACATCTCATGGATAAAAGTAAAATCATATTGAAATATACCACAAATATGAATTATCAAGGTAATCAAGTTATTAATCCATGAGCTTTATGTCATGTGATATCATCCCCTCACTAAGTAATCCATTATCTAACTCCAACATAAATTTGAATTATGAAGGTAAAATAGTTATTAATCCATTAGTTTTGTGTCATGTGATATCATCCCACTCACTAAGGAATCCATTATCTAGTAGTAGTGGAAACCATTATAAAGTAATTGTCAACTGCGGTATGGGATTCAAAGAATGTGTGCATGACATGTTAACCTAGTTAGTCTCTTGTTGGATCATCTTTTATATTGATTGTTCATAATAGTTGGCCTCTTCATAAACAATATGATGGGAGGAATTTATCTTTTTCAAGAATGTTTTATAAATTTTTCCATTATTCAAGAAATGTGCATGGAATTCAATGGTGATAGTCTCATCATTAATTTTGCACACAAATTTCCTTCCCATAGCCTATGTATTAGGTCCATTTTTAAAACCCACATGCATGACTATAAAACTTGAAACATTTCTTCCTTGAGAATTTCTATATCCATATTTTAGGGTTTTCTATAAGATCTAAAATCACTACATTTTTTAAATATCTCTCTTCTATTTTAGTTTGAATAATTTCATTTTAGTTATTTTCCAGTTTTCAAATCAAAATTTCATAGAGACTTATATCGTGTGTTGAAATTGTTATTGGGAGCATTTCTAAAATTTTGTTTTAAGATTCTTGATGTTCTTTGAATACATTGTTAACAAGTCTAAAATAAAATTTAATTGCATAAAAAATATGTCTAGGGATTTCTTCTTCTTTTAGATTCAAAATAACTTCTAGAATCATATAATTTATTTTTTATGAAAAGAATAAATTTGCAATTACACTTATTTAATTAATTTATTTTAATCAGCAATCTTAATACTTACTATAGGGGCTTCACTTGTTGACTAATATCGTAGCATGTGAGTTCATATTGGGAGTTTTAAAATTGTAAAGAATTAGTCCAATATATTGCAAGTATTGGGGATGGATTGGGGGTTTAAAGTGGGGGCATGTGTTTATAAGGATTGGCATATCAAAAGGGGTTGGGGATAATTTTTTAGGTATTGGGAGGGGGTTTCAAAAAAAGGATTTTGGGTCACTATCTATAGAAATTAAGGATATTATTTAATATACAACAATTTCCAGTTCGACATGATAGGTTAATTGAGTGAAGCCCCTATGGAAATTCATCGCATTATTTTTCAGCATTCACACTTAGTTTTCAACTCTAGTCTTTTACTTGTTTTTGTTATTTTATTTAAGGTATTTACGTTCATTCTAATGATGATATATTTTATAAGTTGTTAAGTGTAATTTCATTTTTCTCTTTTGATTAACTAATAAAATACTAGAATAGATTTTCGTTTACTTAGCGTAATCAGTAGTAGTTTTCACTTTATTAGGGACAACCCCTATTGGAATCGTTAGGAGTTGTCATAGACAAAGGATCCAAGATTGAAGTGACATTTATTGACTTGTGACTTGACCCCAAGGATGCACCCATTGACTTGAAAATTTATGGGATGATACTCAAGGTGAATATTAGTCGGCAACATTTTTGTTTCGATTACCAAGGATAAATATTTCTATTCTCGGAATGCAACTTTTGTGTCCTTTTTGTTTTTTTACTTTGTTTGATGAATCTTATGAGTATTTGAAATTCACATGATCGATCTAATGACTCTACTATCAAATAAATCTGTAGGGTACTCTACAACAAGGATCTTACAAGGTTTGGTTAAATCTCTTCATGAACCTAAAAGGGTTTATCGAAAGAGGTTAAGTAGACTTACTTCTTATAAGATATTTAATAATCTTGGATCTAAGTCTATTTCAAATATCCATCTTTTATTTATTAATTTACAAGTATAAATAAATGGGTGATTTCTTTAGTTCACTAGACTTTTAAGCAATAAATTGTTACCCTCATGCCATCCTTCAGAAAACCTTTGCCAAGTTGCCTAATTTTCAATCAAATAGTGTTGTAGCTACTACCTTTCACTATAAATCCATTTTTAACTGTCACACTCGATTTTTTAGACTTCCCAACATGAATATGTGAAGATGAAGCTATTTCCTTGTCCATAAAAAAATATTCTTTTGATTGGTTCTCTAGTTTAGATGATGACAACTTCAATACCTTCAAAGAGCTATAAAGTTCCTTACTTTAAAGATGGGGTGCTAAGAAAGGATATCACCACCTTATGGTTTCTCTTACCACCACAAAGAAGAATGAGAAAGAAGTTATGGAAGAGTTCAATACAAAATTTAATTATGTAATTTCTATACTTCACACAAATATAAAACCTCTAGATGCTTCCATACTCATCTATTACATGGAATATTTTTATGGTTAAATGTGATATCAGTTGAAGTACAAGGATCCTACCAGAGTTAAAGGAGCCTAATAGATAGATGGGAAAATTGATAGGAATATGCAATTATTTAAGAAATCTAATAATCATGGTTTCACAAGGGATAGTTCTCCCACCTCTTAGGAACAAGAAAATAAAGAAAGGGAAACAACTTCAGATAATAAGGATTCTTCCAAATACCCCTTAAAACACATGATTGATATGATGAAATCCTTAATCACCAATCAAAAAAATCAAATGAATGTGATGCAAAATAGGTTGATTTCCATGGAGAGGGTGTAATAATCCCAAACTCAAAATATTTTTCATCCTAGACACAACATAGAAAGGAAAAGGAAAGAATCTCCTTAGGATCAGAGGCCACCTAATAAATTAGAAACAAGAAACATACTACATGATGAGTAACCTCCCTTTTGCATAACTTGTGATGGAACTCATTAGGAATCGCCTTGCCCAATTTTTTGTCAAATTAATGAGCAAGAATTCCTTAAGTCAATCAACTATGTGGGTTATCCAAAAAGGCCATATTTCATAAATGTTGTAGGCCAAACTAACGCCATATCTAAAGAACATTGTAAACAAACTAAGGAGCATATGCGATAAAGGATAATGTTTCCAAGTATTGTGAGGAGAAGCCTACATATGAGGATATTTGAGACATGGATAAATTCAAGGAAGTTACTTACTAGAGGAAGGATACTGTTGAACCAACGAGGACAAATAAATATATTCCTAAGGTAATAAATCCTCATGTTTCTAAAGATTTAAATTTTTATTTTGGTAGTTGGATAACTAATCTAAATATTCATGTACATGTAACTGAGATCCTTAAGATTCAACATCAGAAAGACAAGTTGTTGAAATCCATAGAGGGACTTAGGGACAAAATATATGATACAAATAAATAAAATGCTCATTCTAAGAATAAAGGCTCAATTGAATATGCCCTATTTATTCTACATAGCATGGCTCCAAGTAAATAAGATCATCCTCCTTTCTATGTATATTTGATAGTCAATGATTTTCTACTTCAGAAGCTCATGTTAGATTCTAGTGCTTCATCCAACATTATAACCAAAAAGGCTATGGAGTAGATAAATATGAAAATCAATGCTCCCTATCATAATGTTTATGGAATCGACTAAAGTAATATTGATACAAGTGGAATAGTTTTAAATCTACTAGTGAAATTGGAAAATACCTCGATATTCATTTAACTATGGATATGCTAGTGATTAATGTGCTAGACAATTGGGGTGTGCTCGTATCAAGAAAGTGGTATAAATTTTTAGGACATTGTATTAAAATGGATTGCACTTATGAAACCATACTTGCATCATAAAACAAACTAGTAAAGCTCCATAGAGAACATGAAAGGAAATACCATGTGGAAGATGCCAATAAGTTAGCAAATGAATGTCTACGGTACATATAATTTTGGGAATTATGTTATTTTATCAAATTTATTGGATCCAATTAAGGAAAAATTGAAAGAAGAAAAGGTTAATGAAGTATGAAAAAATTATTTTGGTGGGGAATATTTAAGGTCAAGAAAACGGCTAGGCATAATTATCATGTGACTAGATAAGCAAACTTTCAACTTTTCTTTATGGCTAGAGTTTGATGCATATAATAATGTATCACATTATCAAGAGATCGTACTTGTCCTAGAAACTTTAAAGGACACGGGGATTAATATGTTAAACATTAGAGTATATTCTCATGTAGGAGTTTCGCAAGTTAAAAATAAATTTTCATGTAAAAGTGACAGATTGGAAAGTATAGGAATACAATCTAGGATTTTATGCAATGGTTTGATGCAATGGATATTTATAGAAATATCTATAGAATAAAACATTTTGGGAGAAAAGTTGGCAGTAGTAGCTTCCACCTTTCAACCTATTGAGGAACTAACCAATGGTGATGGTAAGATTGAGAGAAATTTTAGGCCACCAGTTCTTGTCAATGTGGATCATTGGCAATTTTTTTAAAGTGATGAGAAAATATTGAGGTTTATCCATAATGTCGAAGATTTTTTGGATGGTCAAATTACATACTTGGAGGAATAAAAGGAGTATTAGCAAGAGCAAGAGAATATAAAAATGAGCTTCCTAAGGGGACTGTGATATTAGTCAAAATATTTGATAGATAATATAGTCATAAAGATTAACAAAAGAATCAATAAATCTAGGGGCATACATTGGTACAACTAAAGAGCATAAAATGATAAAAAAAAATGGAAAAGGTAAATGAGAAAAAAGAAAGAAATGAACTAATAAAATTTGTGTAAGTGTATTAGGGATGTTTTTTCTTTTAGTTATGATAAAATCAAATCATATCGGGAGGATGTATTTCAACAAACCATCCTTCTTAAGAAACAATTAAAAAAGTCAAGCCTTTCATCAAAAGTTAAGGCAAATAAACCCTAAGTTGGCCTCGATGGTTCAAAAAGAATTGGCCTCTAGAATCATTGCAATGACATGACAGTCATATTGGTATTACAAATTAATAGTAGTAAAAAAAATGGAATAATAAGGATATGTGCATATTTTATAAATATTAATATATCATGTCTAAAGGACAATTATCCAGTTCCCAACATGGAGACTTTGCTCCAAAAAAGTAACAAAATCTGGGTTGATGTCCATGTTGGATGGGTTTTCTAGCTATCATAAGGTGCTAGTAAAGAAGGAGGACCAGCATAAGACTACCTTTACTACACCTTGGGGAACCTATTAGTACATGTGAATTAACTTTGTTTTGTTAAATGTGGGTGCCATTTTTTAGAGAGCCATGTTATTTTCCTTCAAGGATCTAGTTGGAAATGTTATTGAAATTTATCAAGATGAATTAATTTTATTCTCAAAATAAACATTAGATCATGTAAGTAATATAAATAAAGTTTTTGAAATATGTTATAAATACGAGATCTCCCTTAACCTAACCAAGTAAGTTTTGAGTGTTGATAAAGACAAGCTTTTGTGTCACATCATTTACAAGGATGGGGTTAAAATATATCTAGAGAAATTTGAATCCCTTACAAAGTTCCCTTTAACGCAAAATAATAAATCCCTTCATTCATTCAATGGGAAATTTAACTTTATCAGGAGGCATTCCTAACTTAGCTGAACTAATGAATCCTATGCAAAAATTGCTTAAAAAATACGCTAAGTTTGAGTGGAGTAAGGAAGTAAAGGAATCCTTCAAAAGTATAAAGGATGTTATTTCTATATCACCTATCGTAATAAGTCATGATTATTCCAAATAATTCTATCTCTTTTCCTTCGCATTACAATATACAATTGCATGGGTATTGCTCCAAAAGAATGATGAAGGGAAAGATCAACCCATCATTTTCATGAGTAGGGCATTGCAAAATTTATAATTAAAATATGTTAGTTTTTCAAAGTAATTTTACATAGGATATATATATATATATAAAAGAATAACAAGCACATTAAGACATCAAAGATACACAAGATACACAAGACACAGAGATTTTCATCAGGGAAACCATAGAGTAGAAGACCCCAAAAACTTCCTCAGAATAGTTTGGGCACAAAGACAAGTTGAAAATACAGAATAACCGAAGAAAAATATGTTTGCAACAACTCTTTGTCCCTCCTATTCATGTCTCTCCTAAAGCGCACATGATAGATAAAGTGAAGTGTGTGACAAATGAGGAGGGGACCTCCCTATTTATATTCTTTTGTTGAGTTGTTAACTCAACCGCTAGGTCATCTAGGTTACTTTTGGGGATGACATATCTAATAATACACATAAATAAATTTTCCTTTATTTAACCTGGGGACTATTTCCCCGACTTACAATAGAGGTTTTACCTCAGTCACCATACACAATGATGACATTCCCAAAGGAGGAACACACATCGTCGATGTGGGTAAAACAATATACAACAGAAATATACATCAAAATATATTATAGAGTTACAATTACAACAACACTCCCTTTTAACTAGGAAGGTATTCTCTCACCACAGTCATCAACACATCTGGCATCGTCGTTGAGTATTCATTGTCTCTTTTTCCATTGTCCTCATCTTGTCCAATCTGTCGCATCTATATGTCATAGAAGTTTCTACAAAGCCATCCATTTTTCATGTTGGATGTATTCCAAGACCTAATTCAGGTATTCATCATATCCACGAGCAAGATATCATGTATGTATAGACCATGACCATTCTTTACATTGACACTGCAATAACTTGTGTCTCCTACTATCTTCTCGTCGTATCAGATCATTGTATAGGTATAGCCAGTGACCTTCTTTACATTGCCACTACAATAACCTACATTTCCTACCATCATCTCGTCTCCATCATGTAGGTATTGTCCAATACTTTATTTACATTGCCACGACAATAATTTGTGTTTCCTACCTTTATCTTTTCATATCTATAGCATCCTTTTTGTCCTGTATAAAAAAAACAAAGCACATAGATCACAGCTCAGATTCAGAATACCTTCATTATATCAACATACGAACATGCCAGGATGTCACCAAGAAAATCCTGCATCTACCACTATGTGAGAACCTTCTAGGAGCACACTGAGTGCATTATGCCTCTCCATGGTCAACCTGCATTCTACTAGTAAAGGAGAACCACCGAGGTGCACGTCACATGCTTTGTGACCTTATTATCTCAACATGGGAACACATACATATATAGATATATGTAAAAATTGATTACGTCCAATCAAACCGGTACATCAGGACTTTTATATTCTAGGTCAACCTCAAGGAATTATTACATGTGAAAAACCTGTGTCGAGGATCTTTTCCATTCAAACAACATTTGTGGTGTATTACATCCTAGTAGCCTACGTACCATGCTGGGGCTCTTTTAATGCTCGAAAAATACATAAGAATTATTACATCCAAATAACATGTGTACCACACTAGGAATCATATTTACATTCAGATCACCTATCTCAAGACAAATTACGTCTTAGTAACCTGCGTATCATGCCAGGACTCGTATTTACACTTAGACAACCTACAGGATTGATTACGTCTGAGAATCATTTTTCACCAGGATTTTTCCTACTCAAACAATATGTCTCATCTCCCATGTGAGATATCAGGCATCGGTGTATTCTATTCTCTCGTTATTTCTAGCATAGAAACATATCCGTATTGATTACGTCCAAGGATAACCTGCGAGCTTCACCGAGACTGATTACATCCAAGGAAAACCTATCGTACTAATTACATCTAAGCAACTTACAATATTCGCCAGGATTTTACACTCAGACAACCTGTCTCACCAACTATGCTAGAACTCATCACTCCCTCTTTCGATAGGTCCCATTCTGGATCACACCAAGACTTTCTATGAAGTACTTGAACTTCACTCTGTCTATTTCTAGCATAGAATCACATCAACATTGATTATGTCTAAGGATAACATGCGAGCTTCTCTAGGTATTATTCCATCCGACAACAACCTACTCACCTGATTACATCCAAGAAACCTATGAACTTTGCTAGGAATTTTACACTTGGATAACCTATATTTCTAGCTATGCTAGAATTTTTCACTCCCTCTTTCGAGGGGCCTCAATCTGGATCACATACTCGAGCTTCAGTGCCCCTCTCTGCATCATGCAAAAAATGCAAGTCATATCAATCAAATCATATAGTAGCTTTCAAAAAACATACTACCTCACAATTATCCAAGCAAGTGGAAACATATTTTTCCTCGGTTGTACTCAACGCCATGCAGGACTCCATCCTTCCAAACCAGTAGATCATACTGGATCTCAAAATGAAGAATCAACCCAATGTGCTCTTCCTCTTAGTGTACCTTCCTGCCCAATCTGAATCAACATAATCATTCAAGTTAGTCTTATGATTCGTATCATACTTGATCCCATACTCAAATGTACCCTTTAGGTACCTCAATACATGCTTTACAACAACCAGGTAAATATGTCTCGAAAATGCCAGGAACTGGCTCAAGGTGTTCACAACCAAACATGTGCCTGATCTCATATTAGTTAGACACATCAATGTGCCAAACATCTAATAATACATCGTGACATCAACCAACTTTGTTGAAGGATCACATAGTAGCTTCAGGTTCGATGCCATAGGTGTGGCTATCACCTTGTGGTCCAACATTCTGAATTTCATTAGAATATCTAATGCATACTTTCCTTCACCAGGGAAAATCCCATCCGCATTCTACCACACCTCCATGCCTAATAAGTAGTGCATCATACATAGGTATTTTATTTCAAACTCGGTGTCAAGTCTCCTCCTTGCATCTTTAATGAGTTCATCCTCTCTTGTCAGGAACATGACATTGACATATAGAATGAGCATCATTGTTCTTCCACCTTCAAACTTGAAGTAAATTTTGGAGTCCACTTTAATCCTAATAAAACCTATGCCCATAAGTGAGTTGTCCATCCTACCGTACCATGTCAAACTTGAGGATCTTATCTAGTCACTCCCTCTGAAGTGGAGTATCATCCTCCCTCTTCATTTTGTATTGTATGTATCGAAACATTATGTATTGGAGTGACAAGTAGCTTCCTATGCTACATATATTCCACGTAACCATGTAAGGTCAGTGGATACCATGATCATCTATCTTGAACTTTGTTGATAAGTTCCTCTTGCACTCATTTGTGAGATTTTCATCATCTATAGGATTTCATATTCAACCTTGTAGCAAAGGTTAATGTCTTCATCACTCTAGGTGATCTTCAAGCTCCTCATGTAACTTCATTTGTTATCCCATGGGTGCCTTCTGAGCTCATACAAGGCCTTATTATATTTTCACACATGAATCTTCCTATAATGTGTCTCAACTTCCAGTGGTTTCTCTACATAAACTTCCTCCTAGAATACACCATTCAAAAATGTTGTCTTGATACCCAATTGGTGTATCTCCCATATCATTCTTGCACATATGGATCTAATGGAAGTGTACCTCACAACTGGTGAAAATTTATCCTCATAGTCTATGCCTTCTTTCTGTGAGAATCCTTGTGCTAAAAATATTTCCTTATATCCCTCGATGATGACATCTGCTGCATCCTAGATCATGTAGATCCCTTGAGGTATTAGAACTGCATCCTAGACATCTTACCCCTTGATCAACAAGTACTCTTTGATCATATTCTCCTTGCCTTTATTCTTGGATTATAATTCATAGATGGAAGGATCAGCATCAATGATGTTGCTCAACATGTTAGATTTTTAACATTAAGCTAGGATAACATTAGTATCTTTAACTGAGAAAACAACAAGCACAACAATAAAAAACAAGAGACAATGAACACAATGTTTTTCCTAGGGGAAACCATAAATGGAGAAAACCCCGCAACTTCCTCAGAGATAGAATCATCACCAAAAGTAAAACCCCAAAAATAGTAAGATGATCTCCCAACAGCAATAACCTCTTTCTTCCTTGCCCCAGTGTCTTTATCTTCCTTAGTTATGCACTCCAAATGAGTGTGGATGAGTGTGTGATAAATAGAGAGGCTAGCTCTCTATTTATACTAATTCCCAACTTGACTAAACCCTACTAGGGCCGACCTCTCTAAGAGAGTCTAATAACCCTAGTGCCCCAGAACTGCGGGGACTTTAACCCTTAGACAATAGGGGGGTTACCCACCTTTACTTGACATGACTTGTTTACATTATAGAAAATCCCGATAGGAACATTGGGGCATGACATGACTCAAGTACATTACAATTACATCTTGAAATAAACATTGAGTTACAATACATAATAAATACAAGTGAATACATTCCAAAGTTACAATTACATCAACACTCCCTCTTAACTAGGAAGGTATTCTCTCAACACAATTTAGCATCACAAGTCTTCTTCTCTGTATCATCTGGGTCATTGTCAAACTCTTGTCATCTTCATCTTCAATTCATCTTTCATTATCGAATCTAGATCATCACTGGATCTGGATCATCACTTGACATCATCACTAGATCTGGATCATCATTGGACATCATCACTCGATATGGATCATCACTATTGAGTCATCATCACTGCATCTAGATCCTCACTCGATGTTGATCAGTACCACATGTTCTATCTCATGATTCGTATCGTCACAGAAAGTTCTATAGAGCCAGACCTTTTTCATGTTGGTTGTAGGCCTAGCCTCCATGTAGGTATTTATCAGCACTTCTATCTAACCCTAAGTCGGAATGTCCCATCCAGCACTTACATTTGACCTTGATTCGTCAGAAACGAAACACCCAACACTCACATCTGGCAATGAGAGGAACCTAATCCCCTCATCATGTCAAAATGGCCCAGCCCCTACATCTAACCATGGAAGGAAACTCGTCCTCCCCCATGTCAGAATGCCCCAACCCTTACATCTGATCTACTCATTAGAATGGCCCAACACTTATATGTAACCTACTCATTAGAATGGCCCAACACTTATATCTAACCTACTTGTTAGAAGGGCCCAGCACTTATATTTGACCTAATCGTCTGAATGGCTTGCCCTCACATCTTATCTTGTAGGAACCAATCCTACAGTCACATCAGAATGGCCCCCAGTCCCACACTAAGCTACCTAGTAACTGACCAGGTGCCTCCATTCTCCTAGAGAATGGCATCAGCCCTTATATCTGATCAAGTGGGAACCAATCCGTCAATCACATCAGAATGGCCATACACTCACATCTAATCATGTAAGACTACATCTTACAGTTGTTTGAGAAAGGCCCTCAGTCCCAAACCATGTATTCCTGGTAACTGACCAGGCACCTCCATCCCAAGAATGGAAGCAGCCCTTACATCTGATTGTAGGAACCAATCCTACAGTCATATCAGAATGGCTCAAGACTCATATCTAACATGGAAGGAACCAATCCTCTCACCATGACAGAATGGATCAGCCCTTAAATCTGACCATGGAAGGAACTTAATCCTCTCACCATGTCAGAATGGCTCTAGGTCTCATCATTTCCCCTTGGAGGAAACCTTGATCTGGAGAACACCAAGATTCTCCTTGAAGTACTTGAACTTCACCCTAGCCAATGGCTTCGTCAACACATCAGCTATCTGTTTCTCCATCGCAACATACTGGAGGTTCACTTCTCCTCTCTGCATGATATCCCTGATATAGTGATACTTGATCTGGATATGCTTTGACTTGTCATGGAACACTAGATTCTCTAGCAACTTCACAGAACTCTGGTTGTCACAATATATACAAGTAGCATCCAACTCGAGATCAAATAAATCAAACAGTAGCTTCCTCAACCATACTACCTCGCAACTGGCTGAACAAGTTGCAACATACTCTGCTTCAACTGTACTTAGTGCCACACAGGATTGCTTCCTACTAAACCAAGAGAGCACACCTGATCCCATACTGAAGCAACACCCTGAAGTGCTCTTCCTATCGATGGCACTACATTCCCAATCTAAATCAACATAACCCTCTATGTTAGTCTTCTGACTCGCCTCATACTTGAGCCCATAATCACTTGTACCCCTTAGGTACCTCAGAATATGCTTTGCAGCAATCAAGTGAACATGTCTCATATCTGTCAGGAACTGTCTCAAGGTGTTCACAGCAAAGAAACTATATGGTCTCGTGTTAATCAGGTACATCAAGAACCCAATCATCTGATGATACATCGTATCATCAACCGCTTCTAATGAAGCATCACTCAATAGCTTCAGTTTTGATGCCATAGGTGTGGTCATAGCCTTGTAGTACATCATCCAAAACCTCTTTAGGATCTCTACTACATACTTCCCTTGTTCGAGGGATATTCCATCCACATTCTACCACTAAATAGTGAATCATTCCCAATTCCTTCATTCCGAACTCGGCATCAAGTTTTCTCTTCGTATCAGCAATCAACCCATCCATACCTATTACAAACAGATCATCTACATATAGTAGGAGCATCACTGGGTCACCATATTCAACCTTGTAGTAATGGTTGGAATCTGCTTTACTTTTGGTAAAGCCCAAACTAGATAGAAAGCTGTCAATTCTGCCATACCATGTCTTGGGTGCCTATTTCAAACCGTACAGGGATTTCTTCAATCTACATACATGAGACTCCCTGTCATGTGTGTCAAAACAAAGTGGTTGTTCTACATATACTTCTTCTTCTACTACACCATTCAAGAAAGCAGTCTTGACATCCATCTGGTGTATCCTGCATTTTATCACTACAGCCAGAGCAAGTACTGATCTGATAGAAGTGTATCTAGCTACAGGTGCAAAGGTTTCTTCATAATCTATTCCTTCTTTTCGAGAGAAACCATGAGCCACGAATCTTGATTTATGTTTTTCTATGCTACCATCTACAACATGCTTGATTTTGTAGATCCATTTGGAATTTACAATTGACTTCCCTTATGGTCTTGGAAAAACATCACAAACATCATTTTTCATGATCGATTAGTACTCTTTGATCATAGCATCCTTCCATTCTTTCTGTTCTATCGCTTCTTCATAATTGGAAGGTTCTTTATTGATGAAATAACATAGTAATGCTACATATCTAGAGCAGGATCTGGTCCTCTTTCATTCTCCGTGATTCTCTTCTGGAACCCCATATCTTTGTGCACCTTCGATATATTCTCATACCCAAGCAAGTTTTCTCTTATGAGGATTTCTCTCCTGAGGTGGATCTACAAGTCTTTCTGGTTCTTCAAATTATCAATCTTCTTCTTGATTTTATTCATTCATGGTTGTGTCATAAATTTTGGGTGCTTCTGCTTCTTCAGGTTCTTCAGTAGGTTTCTTTCTAGATTTGTTGTAAGTTGTATCTTCATCAAATGTCATTTCCCTACTGATGTCAATATTCTTGAATCCTGGGAAATATATTCTGTAAGCCTTTGAGCTTTTAGAGTATCCCACAAATATACCCTTCTTTCCTGAAGGATCTAGTTTTGTTCTCTTTTCTTTTGGAATCTGTATGTACATAAGACAATCGAATATTCTGAGATGGCTAACTTCTGGTTTCTTGCTGGAGAATACTTCTTTAGGATTCTTATTCTCGATTACTCTATGTGGAGTATGGTTCTGTACATACACCACTGTTCTGGCAGCTTCAGCCCAAAGATGCATAGCAAGATCTTGATCATGAAGCATAGCTCTTGCAGCTTCCATGATAGTTCTGTTGTTCGGTTCTGCAATCCCATTCTTTTCTGGATTATAAGGAGTGGACAAATCCCTCTTAATCCCTAAGCCTTTGCATAACTCTTTGAATTCATTCGATATGAATTCTCCACCATTATCTAATCAAAAGGTCTTAATCTTCTTTTCAGTGTGACTCTCGATCAAGGCTTTGAATTCCTTGAACTTTCTGAACACTTGATCTTTGTTCTTCATGAAGTAAATCAATGTCTTCCTAGAAAAATCATCAATAAAAGAAACATAGTATACATACCCACTTAGAGAACTTGATGAAATTGGACCACATACATCGGAGTGGATCATTTCCAAGATTCCGTTTGCCTTGCTCTCACTACATGGAAATGTCTTCTTTGTATTCTTTCATTTCACAAATCCTTTGTAGACCCTGTCATGTTTTGCTTGAATTTGTGGAATACCTTCAACAATGATCTGCTTGTAAGTGGTAGTGCTATGTAATGCACATGTGCAAGCCTTATATGCCAAAGCTCATTTGGCTCTACTCTGTCATGGACCAAGGCTTGTTCTAGATGGCCCTTAAATTTATACAATCCTCCTTCTTGTTCTCCAATCACTACTGCATCATCAATAGTCTTTCCTTTTGGCCACATGATGACTTGACCATCTATAAATGCAACCCTCATTCCTTCTACTTCTAATGCAGATATGGAGAGAAGGTTCTTCTTTAGTCCTAGTACAAACAATACTTCCTTCATTGTCATAGACTTTCTAGAGTCTAGATTATAGGAGGATTCCCCACTACCTTTTATTGGATATTCGTAGTCATCTCTGAGCTTCACCTTGTGAGGTGATTCATGTTTTGATAGTCTCACAAAGGATTGCTTGAATCCTGTCATATGCTTGGAAGCCCCACTATCTATAATCCAATCATTGCTTCCATGTGTGATATTTCCCGTGAGAGTGTAAATCAAAACATTTTCTTCATCAGTTGAAGAATCTTCACTTTCATATTTGGTCTTCTTTGTGGAAGGTTCATCATCCTCTGCAGCATGAGCATGATATATTCTCTTGTTGTTTTTCTTCTTGTGAGAGTTCCTTTTGCTTTTAGGACAATCTCTTGCAAAGTGTCCTATTTCATCACAAGTATAACATCTGAGTTGAGATTTCTTATGAGAAGAGTGCTTACCTTTAGAATGATAATGATGATGGTCCCTTCTAGATTTCTTGGATTGAACTATGAGAGCTTTATCTTCACTTCCCATCTTCTCTTCTCGAGCTGCTATTTGAGCTTCTTCTGGTGAACATTCTTCCCAAAGTCTGCTGAACTTGAATAACTTCTTCCTGGCACAAATCCCTTGAATGAAAGAGTCCCATGTCCTAGGAATACCATTCAAGGTGGTCATTACAATCTCTGCATTTTCCACTTATTCATCTTCTATTTCTAGTTGTTGCTTGATCTGAGAAACTCTAGTGAAGTAATACTGGATGGTCTCTGCATTCTGAATCTTCACATTCTTCAGTTGGTTTCTTAGATTCATCTTCCAGTTTATGTTCTTCCCTTCAAACAATTTTGTTAGGGCATCAAACATAGCTTTAGGTGTCTTCAGGAAGGACACTTGTGGTATGAGGTGATCCTTGATTGAATCAGCAATAATCCTCTTTTCCATAACCATCTTCTTCTTATATAAGGCCTTAGCCTCATCTCCCAGTGGAATTGGAGCCTCCTCATTCATATAGGAGTCCAACTCATTTTCTTTCAGGAATAGGGAGATCTTATACTTCTAAGCTCAGAAGTTATCATCTCCCTCAAGCTTTTCATTAATATTGGTATGATGAGACATCTTTAACTGAGAACCTCAAATGGAAATACAAAATATTTAGATCTTACCAGGTCAAGATGTCGGATCTGGATTTGGAGCTGAAATCATGCAGTGTAGGTTCAGAAGAAAATTAGTGTTTTGCTTTTCTGGAATTCTGTCCAACCGAATGTTTTGATTTTGATCCCTAAATTCAATTTTGAGGAGGAGATAAATCTAGGCCTAGGCTCACTGTAAAAATCCTCTTCTGTGAAAATCCCTAATTTCCGGCATTAGTGTCGGGTCCAAAACTGAAAAACCTCAGAATTGGATTGTGTTTTGATAGAAAGATGCACCCTAGGGAGGAGAGTTATTCCACCCTAATTTTGCTGAAAATGCGTGGAGAGATATCCACAAAGTAGGAATCCCTAGTTCCCGCAGCTGCATAGTGTCTTCTTCTCAGGTTAGCTTTGATTCCATGTTAGATTTTTAACATTAAGCTAGCATAACATTTAGGATATTTAACTAAGAAAACAACAACAACAGCAATCAAACACAAGAGACAATGAACACAGTGTTTTTCCTTGGGGAAACCATAAATGGAGAAAACCCAAAAACTTCCTCAGAGATAGAATCAGTACCAAAAGTAAAACCACAAAAATAGTAAGATGATCTCCCAACAGCAATAACCTCTTTCTTCCTTGCCCCAGTGTCTTTCTATTCCTCATCTATGTGTTGGAACTGAGTGTGGATGAGTGTGTGATAAATAGAGAGGCTAGCTCTCTATTTATACTAATTCCTGACTTGACTAAACCCTACTAGGGCCGACCTCTCTAGGAGAGTCTAATAACCCTAGTGCCCCGGAACTGTGGGGACTTTGACCCTTAGACAATAGGAGGGTTACCCACCTTGACTTGAAATGACTTGTTTACATTATAGAAACTCCCGATAGGAACATCGGGGCATGAAATGACTTATGTACATTACAAATACATCCCAGAATAAACATTGGGTTACAATACATAAGAAATACAAGTGAATACATTTTGAAGTTACAATTACATCAACACAACAGTGCCATATAATTGGAGTGTGTCTGAGGCCTCTTACTTCTTTGGAATTATCGTCATACTATTATTCATGTTGGATTATTTATCATTCCCAAGATGGTATTCATCTCTCGAGGTGGATATACCATTCTCTTTATATTCTTCTGAAGCTCTTTCTTTCACCACGGTGTCTCCAACCTAGGTATCTTTAGGTTCCTCTTCTGAACTGTTGTTAATTGTTCTTCAAAATGATCTACATGTCAAGTTGATTTGCATTATTAGAAACATATCATAATTTCCAAAACATATTAATAGTGACAAATACATGTCACATAGTCTTGCAACTATCTTAACCAATGCTATAACTTTCATCCATATCCCGTACACATACAAGAACTTCTATATTCCTTCTACCCCAATGTTATTAAGAGTTTCTACTACTTCTAATATGTCAGCAAAGAGGTTTCAATCTAGATAAGTAGAAATTGAATGTTGTACAAAATCATTAACTTCTTACCCATAAGGTGCAATTCAATAGTATAGATGCAAACACACAAACATACATAATACATCATATGAATATAAACAATTGCACAACTAAACAATATCATGATATGACAATTCAACACTTATCATTGTTTGTTTGGTGGGAAGACTCCTTCTTGATCCTTATGTCCTGAAGCCACAACTACATCATTTCTTATCCAAATGTTGAGATGGATAAGAGGTTTTTCATGAGTTGAATCCTTCTCGATTAGAGTACATACTCCTCTATGCACGGTGTATATGGGGCATATTGCAATCCATTTTTTGATGTTGGAATCGCATGGTAAGAAGCATAACGTTAATTTCTGCTTATCGTAATGATCAATTGCATAATATCTTTATTTTTATTGTTGTTATGTGGTTTTCAGATATTTCTGCTCTGGTAGAGGCTAGTGATTATGATCCAAATGAGACTTGCACAAGTGGTGAACAGTTCCCTGGAAGCATGCATGTTTGTGTTAATAATATATGTTGTACCTCCTTGTCGGCACCTAGTTATCTTAAGTTATATAAGGAGTTTTTTTTATATTTTACAATGTGAATTACTGCTTTTATATTTAAATAAAAAAAGGTGGTAGTAATCAATTCACTTTATTGAGTAACTTCATTTATTCTTTCAATAGAGTACATTCACTTATGTTTATGTTTTATGAGAATTCTATATCTTGAGAATATGTATTATACATGTTTTTCATTGTGAGAATTTCTATGATATTGATGTACAACTAATTTTTTAAAGAACCTTGTTAATCTTAATTAGCAAAGATGTTTGTGTGTACTTTGAAGGCATTAATCTTAAAGTAGAGAAACTTACTTCAACTCAATATTTATTTGAATTATACATTACCATATCAGTCACTGATGTTTTGCATTTGTTTATGTTATCATGAATGATTTTCCTATGCCTTTGGTCATAAGGCGCTACAAATAATTTATGTATAATTTGTTTATTTTAAAGATTGTTTGTGGTCTGAAATTTGTTTTATTTTCAAACTCTTTTGTTGTTGTGGATATTTAAATTGTGTATGCTTATTTGTTGTACCCTTTTGCAAGTTGATTATCTTAAGCCATAGAGTTTCTTAGACAACCAATATTTTCAAAGTGTTTTACTACTTTTACATTTAAATAAAAAAATGTGATTAACTAAATATTCACGCTTTAAAATACTTATGCAATATTCTCATCTTAAAGTGATCAATTTGTGGTTGCGCTTATAGTGAAGAGATAGAATTGATCACTTTGGTTGTGTTTATAGTGTTCATAGATGGTAATTCTTTTTGCATTATTTATATTTGCACTAAAATTTGGATGAAAATAATAATAAATTATAATTTACTTACAATTTTTTAAATTAATTTTAATTAAATGTATTTAATTAACTAAAAACCAAAAACCATTTCATATATGCTAATCTAATTTAAAATATTAAAGATGACAATTATTATACATTTTTATAGCATTTTCTTTCAAACCAATATTTATTGTTAAACCACCTATATCTATCTTCTTTCCCAAAAATAAACTCACAAATTTATTATTAACAAAGTTACATTCCACAAAATACATAACCATTCTAAACTATGCAGTGAGACTGATTAGAATTTTAGTGAGCATAATGCTCATAAGGTTCCAAAACATACAAAACTAAGTGTAAATAGCTCCCATTAATATAAAACATAAAAAATTTAGTGATCATAATGCCCATAAGGTCCCAAATCATAGAAAACTAAGTATAAATAGCTCCAATTAATATAAAACATAAAAAAAACATGTGCATAAACATCCACTCAAGCTATCTTAAATCTATAGGAGTTGCTAATTTATTATATCAAAAGAAAAACATAGCGTTATAACCCATGAAATCAAAAGGCTTTCCAAGTAGAAAATACCATAAGGATGATTTAGAACAAATCCATCACGAGACATGCAAGAATTCGAAAATTTCTCCTTTATGATATTTTAATAATCCAATGACCCACCCTTTGATAAAATAGTTGTTTCCATATTCCTTTCCCTATTGATGTGACTGAACTAAAAAAATCCAATTTATCATTCAAATAAAAGATCTCCTCTTAGACTCCCTACATTGATTTTCAACACTTTTCACTTTTTGGGGGATCGATCCTCTTATAGACATAACTAGAAGTTCGATATTGTATTTTTGACATGTACCGATTTTGTTTTATGTGTGATATAAATATCCAAAATATACCAAATTTTTTTTTTAATTTTATGATTTAATTTTTTTTTGTTCATATGTTAAAATTTGGCGAGGTAAATAGATTTTTTTAATGTTTAATATATGTGTAGATATAAATTGAAATATTATCTTTCAACATTTGGATAATGCTCATCTAATTTATAATACATATCTCTAAAATTTAAATTTAAAGTTAAAAATTTGTTTAGTTAACATAATAACTTCCAAAGCCCGAATGGGTGTGGCTCATTGGCTTTTGATTGATATGAAGTCACTTGTTGTAAATGGAGGTCACGAGATCAAATCTCACCCGGATTTACCTGTGTCCCATGTCTTGCTGGAGGGTGTGGGACACCTAAGGGTATAATGGTAGGAGGAATGAATCCCTAGACTCCGTGTCATGCGAGTACCAGCCCAGCCTATAATCATTTCCTATATTATTCTTTAATACTAACAATGATAATTATCACATATATCTATACAAATCATATATTTTTTAAAAAGTGATTCAAAAATAATGTTATATCACACTCATGTACCTTATACAAATAAAGATTATATTTAAATATGTGATAATACATTTAAATATAAATTAAGGACATTGTCCTTCATTTTATTTCTTTAATAATTTCATTTCTTTAATAATATTTCCTTAATTTATAATCTATGATCTTTCAAATATCTCTATTGTATTTAGGTAATTTTAAATAAATATAATTAATTATCTTATATATTAATCTAATGTAACATATTAAGCATGATAATGATTAGAATATCTTGATACAAATAATGTGATCTTTAAAATAGTGAGTTGGTAATTATTGTTATAGCATACTCATGTATCTCATATAAATAAAAATTATATGTGAATATATGGTATAGTTTATGGATGCTATTGATGTAAATAAATTGGGTTTATATTATATATTTATTTGAAAATATTTTCTTATTTTATATATTTAATATACATGTAAACATAAATTCAAGACATTTCATTTATCATTGTACTTTATAATATTAGTTTAATCTATAACCTATAGTTTTTTAGATTAAACTTTTTATTAATATCAATAATGTTGTATAAATTTAAAATAATATAATGCATTTAAATTTTAAATTTTTATTTGAATTTCTTTTCAAATATGTATAATTTTTTTTCATTATGTAAATGTATATATTTAGCATGTTGTTACATAATAATATTGATTATATATATTAATATAAAATAATTCATTTAATAAAGCATGGATTCATGATTTTATTGCTATTATTAAATTATTATTATGATTTATATCTTCTATTAAAAACTAATTTTTGGATTTTTTTAAGAAATTTTGACATTTAAAATTATTTAAAAATAATATTGTCTTTGTTAATATTATTAATTATCTTTATTATGAACATGGTAATTATGAACACTTGTTGTTATATGATGTTGGTATCACTATAAAGTCAAAAGAGAAATGAATTGAAAATATTATTGTAAGACCCCATATTTTGACTAGGCATGTTTACCATCATACACGCTACACTTTATTTTGGATATTACCTATTGGACTCGGCTAAACTGAGTAAAGTATATTTTGGCATGTTAGACGTGATTATAGTTTACTACTATACTGATGATGTTACTATACTTACACTAATACTATGAGTATGATGTGATGATGTTACCATTCTTATGAAATTTTACTATGATTATATGATTTTGATGTCGTAGTTATCATGAGATTTCTTTCTTTCATAATGACAGTGTATGTTTACTTATCATCTTTGATGAAATATGATGTGGTATGTGGATACCAACCCATGATGTGATTGATTTAATCATGTTATTTGATGAACATAACATTCTACCCTCTTCTATAATGTATCTTATTTAACAAAAAATGAAAATATTCCTGGAATATTTCATATTTTGGGCATAACGTTTTGCTCGTAACTGGTATTTGGTTGGACTTCAGATGATTGGAATGAACTTGAAATTCTCAAGAACTTTTATCTTTTGCGTTTTTTCCAATTCCTTACTGTTTGTCTTGGGAGGGCGTTTTAGTAAAAAAACATATTTTAAAAGATGCTTTTTAAAAGACGTTTTTTTACTAAAACGCACACCCCAGAAAAATGTAAGGAATTAGAAAAAACTAAAAATAGAAAATTTGTAGAGAATTTTAATATATTTCCAATGGTCCAAAGTCTCCCCAATTTTGAGTTACAAGTGAAAATGTATGACCAAAATACGAAAGATTCCAGGAATATTTTCACTTTTTGTTAAATAGGATACATTTTGGGAAAGATAAAACCTTAAATAAAAACATTTTGGGTCAGTCCAGTCTGTGAACTACTCTAGGTGCACTTCAGCTAAATACCCCCTTTCTCCATTAAATCACTTGAGATTTTGGGCGTATCCCTGGGGAAGGTTATCAAGCACTAGAGGGAGTAGTATAGGGGCCTTTTAGCCTTTGCTAGAGTTTTAGTAGGGTTTTCAAGAGGGATTGAAGGTGGTGTGATAGACATAAACAATCTTCTATGAGGAGCTGCAAAGCTACATAGGACTGTAAAACTGAGTGATGAAGTTTGTTCGAGATCTGAAGTGGCGGGGGATAAATCTACGGAGGAAAAGCTATGTGAGGCTGCTTCAAATGGAAGTGGAGGATATCCTTGGTCAAACGAGGGCATAATGTCATCTATAGCATCATAAGCTTCACAAGAATGCTGGTTTTTCTTATGTGACTCGACTTAAGGATCTTGATAAAGGTCACTGTGTACTAGACAAAGAGCTATTTTTGGTTCTCAAATAAAGATATATAGGGGTGACATCATGGTCTTTTCCTGAGCATATTAAACGATGGAACACTTCCTTGACCAACCTAAGGAAGGAAAAGAAAAAAATTACCAGAAAAGACAAGCTGTCTTAAAGGAGATTTACATTGGAGTACCTCATTTTTCAACATGCCATTCCACGAGTGTTGGGGTGGGTTTTGTTGGGCCCAGAAATGACCCCATTTTGACCACATTTACCTATTCCTTTTTTCCTTATATTACTCCATTATATACACCAAACATATGTTTTCCTTCACTTGATCTCTCAATTCATATAGGTATGATTAATTATTGTCTTATCTTATTAATACTTGTGATTGTTGTAATCAGGACTCTATATCTTGAATTATGCTAACATATGGTGATTTAAAAAAGATAATTCAAGATGTAAAGGATACATGTGTAGCAAGCTGAACGAGACAAGAGAGAGATGAACATTCATTACTAAGATGATCGCCACCTATTCCATCTCTGCATAAAGGATGCAGTCAAAGGTTACTATTCCACATAAGATGTACAAAGGTGGCTGCAACAGGCTTGGCTGCAATAGATTCATATGCAACAGTGCACCGCTGATCAAGGGTACCTGCAACTGACAGAGCATCTTCTATATTTATCATGATTGTCATTACTGGATCGAGTAACAGCCTTCCTATATTTTATTCTTCTATCTTGCCACAGCTGTAACAACGTATCGTAATTGGGGGAGCCTGAAGATCAGAGATCTTCATGGTTTCCCAATACCAGTGGGTAGAAGTTATGATTGTGAATGTATAAATACTGGGAACTATTCTGAGCCAGGGGTTGGAAATTAATTGATTTTGTTGTATAATCCATGACAGAGACTGTAGTTTTAGTTTTATTATTTAATACAAAAAGAAGGATTCTTTTGATATCGACGTTTAACGTGTGTTAATTTTCAGTGTCTCTATTCGAAGGTTGGGCCCGCCTTCCTACAGAGATTGCTGAGTTAATTAGGTATTTATTTCCTATGTTGTGTGGTGTGGATGTTACAATAGATTTATTCTTTTCTAACAGGTGCAACATTAATGGTTTATTGTGTGTGCCTTCAATCGATCAGTAATTGCATTCCCTGTGAGTTGCGGCAGAGTGGTGTGATAGTCGATTATGTAGACTAATTTCCTTTATGCAGAATGTGTGCTAGTTGTAAAAACCGATCTCATCCTTAGTTTCTTTCAATTGATGTATTTCTTGAGTCTTGTTAATTAAGTCCATTTGTAGTTATAATTGTCGAAGTTGAATTTCTACATTTATGAATTATAGATTAAGTTGTATTGAGATAGTTATAATTGATCTTCAGATGGCTTGGTAATTTAGGATTTAACTTTCTCCAAAAGTAAATCTAGATGTTTTTTTTCTGAACCTCTAATTTCTAGATTTAGGATTGTAAGAAGGTATTTGTGATTCTACAGTCTTAAGAAGGTGAATTAGATTAAGTTGATCTTGGGATGAGTTGGGATGAGCAGGAAAGTAGGATAATTCAATTACAATATCAACTACTTAGTGTTTAAGCATATATAGTGCACATTATCTTTGAAATAAAATACTTCCCTGGGTTGACAATTTATATTAAGCACTCTGTATGTTGGATTTAATTAACTTGCATATAGGGTTCCCAACATTTTGGCACTATTGCCAGGGAAAGATAATTATTAGGCACCATAGTAGTTGTATCAATTAGCTATATCTATTCATTTTTTCTTTAGTTCTTAAGTTTGCATGTTTTGGGTTACATGAATACAAGAAGGGTACAACGTGACATTCCTATAAATCCTAGAACCCCACAGAATGCTAACATTGCAGGTGGTCGAGGCCGTGGACAAAATCTAGCATTGGGAAGAAGGACATTCATTGATGATCTGTTTGATAGGACCAATTATTCCACTGGGGCTCTTCATTAGGAAACACCTATTAGAAGAAGCTCGGTTACACTTGGAGTGGCAAGATCAGTTTCCATAGTGGAGAACACAGGAGAAGCTGCAACACCCTCGAGTATCCCTACGGAGGAAGACAGAGTTAGTACTGTGGGATCAACTAACCAAGATTTGATATATCGCATTAACGGGAAGGTTATGACAGAAGAGTAGTGGACATAGTTCCATCAAAATTTTAACGATTAGTGGAAGAACGAAGAGGACGAAGCGGAAGAAGACATGAACAACAGACACGATCCAAAAGATCACGAAGAAGTAATGGGTGAAAATCAGCATCATGACGGTAAATCCCCACCTGAAGGGATGGTTGCTACACTCTAGTTCCTAATTCAGCGGCTAGAGGGAATAGCCCCCATGAAAAATATATCACCATCAGTGTTTCCTTGTTTTTATGGAAAAGTAGCAGAGGATCCGGATGAATTTATTTTCATATTTGACATCCTCTATCGCAACTATGACTACACCACCAATGCACAGAAGTTGAAACTTCTTCCTGCTAATCTGAAGGATAATGCATTACGTTGGTTCATGAGCCTCGGTGGGGAAGATGTCATCCCCTGGGTCTAGATGAAACATGCATTCCTAGAGAAATATCAGGAGTATTGCAAAACCAAATATAAGAGAGAGGAACTATTTAAAATGGCACAAAGGGATGATGAAAGTCTAGAAGATTTTGTTGAAAGGCTTTTATACAATGTGTAGAAAGCTGAAAAAACTATCATGGGGTTAGATGTGCTCAAAATAATCCTACTTCATGAGATTAGGGATGACTACCTAGACATGTTGAACTTGTTAGGAAAGGGGGATATCTCAAAGGAGTCCTTTGAAAATATTGTTGAAATATGAAAAAGGTATTCTAGGGGATCTTCCAGGAACAACAAACGGGACAAATGGGATAAATTAGAATAAGATGTCTTCGACAGAACATGAAAGTCATCTAATGGAAGAGCCACCCGGGTAGAAATAGGAAATCTTCTTGAAAATTTCAAGACAGAAATGATGTGCTCCACCTCCTCAGAAATAGATGTCTCGAGGGAAAAGCAGAAACAAGAAGTAGAAGATATCACATTTGGTATATTCTACCCTAAATGTACGAAGAACCATCCTATGAAGGAGTGCCCACTCGATAAAGTAGAAGTGTGTCAAATTTGTGAGCTGAACCATGACACAAAATAATGCCATTCACTCCCTCAAGTGAAGGAAGTTCTGCAGGAATCAACTCCAGATGTGGAACCAACCTACTTTATTACACAGAAAAAGCCTTGGTAGCCTCAAAATCAAGGTATGAGTCAAGAATCATTTCCATTTTCAAATAACATGAATAATTGGAATAATATGCAGCACATGAATACATAATTTCCTTCATCTGATTCTAACCATCAATGGCATCCCTCTCAACCTCCGATGCAAAATTTTAACTCCTGGAACTATTGGACACAGCCACCAAACCAACAGAATTCTTGGTCTCATGGATGGAGGAACTTCCATCTAGGGAACCAATTTCCCCATAACAAACCTCCTTAATAGTTTCCACATCAAACATTTCCTCATCAACCGTACCCTCCTTAACAATATCCTCATCCTTATCAGCAGTATCAATAGACGCAACTGCAACTCTAGAATAATGATGTCCCCAATATGCCTATATGACCACAGCTTCCTGCTCAACCTAACCCAAACCCAAAAAATAAAGCAGTCCATCAATTTGAGACTTCCAACATGCCTGCTTACTCCACTACTCCAGTTCCCTGTAACGACATCCGCTTACGATTAGGGAGGGTAGTGGATCCTTTGGTCATTGAGGATGTTCCATCCTTTGTTCCTGAAGAAAGTATGAAAAACCAGTACTTATCCAATACATCGATCCCCATTATTGAGGATGCTGAAAATCCTACCAAGATACCGGCTAAAACATAAGAAGAAACATGTACCAACGCACATCCTACACAATTGGAAAGGGAACCAACACACCCTAAAATATTAATACTACCAATGGAAGTGGGACAACCTCAATTTAAACTCTTAGGAAAGTTAAAAAACATTTATGTCAGAATTCCACTCCTTCAGGCCCTTCACAATGTGCCTATCTATGCCAGAACTGTTCGGGATCTATGCACAAGGAAACAAGGAAGAAAACCCAGGGATCCTCCCATTGTTCATGTTATAGTAAAATTATTAGAATTAATAATGGGAAAAACCCTCTTGGCCAAATACAATGATCATGGGAATCCCACTGTCACTTTGCAAATTGGGAGCATGCAGATACCCAACATACTGGTAGATTTAGGCGTAGCAATTAATTTCATTACCATTGAAATTGTAAGGAAACTTGGGCTCACTAATCTAAGGCCAACTCCTACCATTTTAGAACTTGCAGATATATCCACTATTAAACCCGAAGGAATCCCTGACGACCCCATTATCTCAGTTGATTCGTGGGAATATCCTGCTGACTTCTTGGTTTTACAACCCAATTCACAGCTAGGGGGACACCCATTGATCCTGGGAAGGCCCTAGTTAGCTACAACGGATTCTTGCATCAGCTATTGGTCTAGGGCTATGACCATATCATATAGAACTGAGATAAAGAACCTCACTCTCTATCCTCCATCTTGGTCGAGTCTAGAAGTTGAAACTTTGTTATGGATGTGTTGCAGCTACAACAATTTTCCCCAAAATTTTCAATTTTAGGGCCCCCCTTTTATTTATCTTTTGCTAAGTCTGGCCTAGGAGTATTTTGTTTTCACCTAAGCTTCCCTGAAGTTCAGTTTTTTTTCTTTTAAAAACTTGGTCTGTTTCATTTTCTGTATCGGAATATTAGTTGAATATCCTTCCAATATCAGAATCATAGTAGATTATCTTTCTAACGTTGCGGAAGCAAAACTGTCAAGCCTTTCGAAAGAACTTCAGACTCCCTCGCTGATATGTCAAACCTCGATTTCTTTTCTGCTCGTTTTCGATTTTTCGAGCTTAACAATTACTGGTTTCAATATTCGATTACGATTATATCTCTGTTGGGATGTTTGATAGTAGTGAGCTAGAGTCCTTGTGTTTGACATTGCTGACGTTGTTGGAAACTAGTGCTGAGATGTTTGAAAAATATTTTTCTTCCCTCACTAACTGTTTAGAGCTTAACATTTCCTGGTTTTGACACATGTTATAACAAGTAAAGTCAGAATGATACAATTGTATGTTGCCAACATTGCTCACAAGGATCAATCTCGATGTTCCAAACTTAGATTTTAGTGGTTCCGATGTCCCATGGACTTAAACTATCTTGGGCGCGTAGTTTTGTTTGCACCCATCTTGCAACAGTCCTCCAATGTATCCTTTTGACTTATTTAGGTTTTGGTTGATGATATGTTTTGACCACTGATAAGTTCCCACCGAGTGTTATATATTTGAGGGGCATGTATTATATTGTTTTATCTATATTTGACTTGTCGTTTGCACCATTCGTGCGCACCTAGCTATCAGAACCTGGTTCGTTCACTTTGCTCCTGTGGAAGTTTGTTCCATCCAGTCGATTGCATTTCTATTTGCTAGGTAAGTAAACCACAACAGTACTATTTTGGTTTTATTGGTTGATTCGTGAACCGTTAGGTTTTCCATTGGTTAGGTTTTCTCACATAAAAGGATTTCTTGCCCCTTACGATTTTTCATGGTTTTTTTTACTTGGAGGTTAAGGATTTTTAAGCTGTTTGTAGTTTCTTTAGTGGGAGAATCTGAGTCTGTGTACGTTTGAACCATTATGGACGCATTTGCTCCAGCGCGGGTGGTTAGGAAATGGTGCAGACAAGCATTTTGCTTCCTGCACCACTCGTTTCTTAGGTTTTCCATGGTCGTCCAAGGGGTATTAAGCCATTTTTCTTACATTTATTGTATCCCATGGGACCGCGGAGGATTTTTCCTTTCCGATCGGTTTAGGGTTTTTCTCGAGGACGAGCGCTACGTAGGGTTTAGTATTTTTGAGTTTGGTGTTGAGGACAAGAGGTAGGATTAGTTTGTTATGTCCCTATGTAAGACCAAGGATTGTTCAATTAATTGAAGTTTTGAGATGGTGGAGCTTAGGCATTTTAGGAAGCAGCCTGCAAGATTTTTTCCTTGTTAACTCTTTCATTCATAGAGTAATGTGTTTAACTTTTTTTTCACCATGCATGTTGAAAAGGTAAATAAATTGATATATTTTCATATTTACTGTTTAAACACTTACTAAATATATTAGTTGTTCTAAGAGCATGCTTTGACTGTGACAGGGTGATTGTTTTAACGAAAACATGTCAAAGAAACAAAAGAAGAAAACTCCTATGGTTGAAGGAGAGCCCGGAGTAGAAATCATCACCAAAGTAGAGTTTATATATGAAGATACCAAAGCCTCTGCTAGGGTTGAACCAAACTACAAGTGGGGAGAAACATATAAAATGATTGTCAACTAGAATGTACCTGATGCCAGTTTTCAGAAGCTGATGATCGATGCCAACATTGATAAGTCATCCCTAATGAAAGTAGGTGCGAGGCCCGAGTTATTTCCTTGTTCATAAGTAATAGGCTAGATTCTCCGTAGGGCAGATGTAACAAAAATGATTCTGGAGAACACTACTAAACAAGTCTATGTTGCATATAGCCCTGCATATGTCTCTATGGCTTATCATCTACCCTCACCCCAGGTTTATTTGGCAGAAAGTTGGTTAAAGGAGATAGCTATGGACCTCGTGGAGACTGTAAAAATAATGATGATACCTGGAAATAATTTCTGAACTAGACCTTTCAGAGAATATGGAACCTTTATTCTTTGTGCTCCCTACAGGCTCATTGCATTGATGCTCAATAGGATTTTTGGCAGAGCACATGGGAAGAGCTTCAAGATAGGTTGGATACTAGTTATTTTCTTTGTAGCTACCCAAGGAACTATCTTTAACTAGGAAAATATAGTGTCAAACAGCCTCTCTGGATGTATATCAGTAGCCTTAGGAGGGGTATCTAAAAATAAGTTAGAATTTTATATGAGCTCTATCTTGATTGATTGCATATTGTGCACTCGGTCTTTTCTTGCTTTGATATGTAACTGGGAGAAGGCCAGATCCCCAGTGTATGCAACTTATAAATTGTTATGGGAACATAAGTACCATAGTTATTACAATGAAATTGTGAGCATTTCATTATGCCCTTATATACCCTCATTTTCTTCACTAAATGTAATTGCATGTCTAAAGAGGAATTCAAAGTCATACAAGAGTTTGGAGATTACTATTTGACGCAGGATGGGTTATATGTAAGGATGTACGGTGGTTCCATGGCTCCTTCCCTACTCCTGAAGTGTGCCACAGATTATGTACTCCACAAGGAGGCAATTAGACAGCTGTATATTGATGGTGTAGGAAATTTTCTTTTTGAGCATAAAAATGAAATGTATCTTGTAGTACCTTCCCTTCTTGGCAGCTACAAGTTTTCAAGGGTAAAGCAGGTGGCATAATTTGTTAAGGAGCTGGAATATTTTCGTTTTGGAGAAATGAATTTACATAGGAATGACTCCTACAACAAAGTAGCTGACTACTGCAAAGAAGCAGGAATTCATTTCGAATATACTAATTTTTGGGACAAAGATGAGGAGACATTCCGAAATGTGAAGAACATAACCACCCTTAAAAAGAGATTCAAGCAAAAAAGAACTACTATGGGTGGAAAAGGCAAAACTTTGGAAAAGGATAAGAAGTTGGAAGAGGAAGAGGCAAAGAAGAGAGAAGAAGATGCTAGAAGACTAGCACAGGAAGCAGAGAGATAGTTGAAAAATGAAGAGGAAGAAAAGAAGAAAGCTGCAGAGGAAGCAGTTAGGAAGGAAGAGGAAGAAAGAAAGATAAAAGAAGAAGCTAAAATGAAGAAAAAACAAGAAGAAAGTGAGGGTTTGAGACTAACAGGATCCCAAAAGGATCAGCAAAATACAGAGCAGGTTGATACACAAGGAGTACAAGATCAAATAGATCAAGAGCAAGGATAATATGATCATGATCCCTCGGAACATGTTGCATCTTCTAGAAGCATATTAGGAAAATATTCATTTTCTGAGATAAATTTGATCCCTTTCATGCCTACTGAAGGGGAGGAGGTGACTGATTTTAGTACCATTTTTTATGATAAAAAAAATAAAATAATTTTTAAAAGAACTTAGAAGAAGGTTGATACTGGAGGAAAATCAGGAAAAATGGTAACATATAAAACATTGGTACATTGTACACATAAAGGAATCACGATTGATAGAAGAAGCTAGGGTGGCATTAACCTTAGCGACTAAAGATAATGTGGACAGGCTCATGACTGATCTAGAGTAGTCATGAAAGAATTCAACCCAATTGAAATAAACTTTAAAGAAGGAAAGAGATGAGAGTCAAAAGCTGAAAAGAAAGTATGAGGATATGATGAGTGAAGTCAAGACTTCAATAACGGAATGCTAGACTCTGCAAGTGGATAAGAATGCTTTAGAAATATCTGCAGAGAACACGAAAAAGAATGCAGGTTAGTTTAGCTGAATTACAAAAGCTACAGCTAGAGCATCAGATGTTAAAAACTGAAAGGGATGATCTTCAGTTATCATATGAGAATTTAACTGCAGAGAAGAATAGGTTGGAGAGCAGGGTTACTGAGTTAGAAATAGAGAAGGCTGCCACAGAGGAAAAGGAGAAGCAGTATGAGATATAGGTGGCAGCCTTAGAAGAGAAAAACAATTCATTGGCTGCATCACTTAAGGATTCTATGGAGAAGAAAACTGACATTCAGACTTTGAAAGAGCATGTTCTCATTCAAAGAAAAAGGATCCATCAAATATAGATACGGATAAAAGAATAAAGTTGTAAAATTTTGCAGATAGACACTAGACTAGAAAAAATTATAGACACCACTTCATACTTTTTGGATAGGTCTCAGGATATTTTCGAGATTCTAAAAGGAAGAATGGTCTAGGCATAAAAAAATAAGGAATATCCCATGGAGCTAGTAGTAAAGGATCAACAAATTTTAAAATAGGAGTATGAGTTACTGGAATTTGTGATTAATGTAGCAGAAGAGTTCAAGAAAACCATGAAAAAGACAAAGGGAGCATGTGATGAATATTGTAGGAGAGTGCTTTCCACATACAATCGATGTCAGACTTCTGCAGAAAAGAGATTGGATGTGCTACTCGAGCATGAATTGTTTCTAAAACATCTACAGGAAAGGTATCAGAAAGATGAGTAAGAAATCCAGCAGGTCAAGGACCTATATGAATGGACATTGAAGAATGCGATGGCACATGCAGCAGTGAGAATACATCTATTAGAAGACCAGCTGCGCCTAAGTCCTACAAGGATAGAGGGGTAAAGACCCAAGATGATAAATATGAAATTAATATTCGATTTCTTGCGCCTTCCAGGTTTGAAGGTATAGCAACAGATGCTCATGCATGGAAGAAGTTCATCAACGAAAAAGCTGGCCCTTCCTCATAAACTATTTTGGAAATTTTGATTTGAAATGTAATATATTGTATTAATTATGTGCACAAGCTACGATACAAAAGTTTGGAAAATGAAAGGTTGGGGAAGCTCAAAATACAATGAGGGGCATCCCAAGAGTTTTGTTTCTTGTATAAATATAGGAGAGTTCTAGATGTAGAGGGATTTTTTCTAGAATATCTTGAGATAGTATTGTAAGAAGAACTATTGCATTTTACAATAAAGAGTCATATGTTTCTGCTGGAGAAAGTTCTGTGGATTTTCAAATGTTTTCTACGGGCCAGTTGAATATCAACTATTTATTTTCAGCTTGTTTCCATTAGCTATGATATCGTTCTAACTCATTGAATTTCTTTTCATGTTATGAATGAACTCTGGTTTATTTTGCGAAAGTTCCACATTGAGTAATGAAGGTTTTAATTAACAATAAGCTATCTGGTTGTTTATATTTCTATTGATGTTCATGTGTTCTGAAACATTAATAGCTATCTGTGATTTTTCTTTATGCATGCACTATAGTACATTACTCACCATTAAGGATAGTTTTGCTCCCTAGTGATAGGTTAGTAAGTCTTAGTAAGTTTCTTGTTGTTTGTGATTTAGAAGTGAGAGAGGTAATATGAGAGGTAAGAACCTCTGCATAAAATTGTGACCCTCCTCATTATCTCTATCATTTGGATTTTTGTTAGGCACTTGCACATCATACCTTAAATATAAAAAAACTAAAAAACATACATGGTGGACTAGGCCGTAACCGGTAAAACACTTTAATTGTTACTTGACCTATGGTAGCTAGACCGTAAACTGGACGGATTCCCCATACTAAACAATAACGAGCTAATTGGGAATGTTTATTTGGGGGAATCCCTAACTATTGTTACCTGCGATTTTCCATGCCTCAACAAGTTTTGGTGCTAGAAGGAGGGCCACCAGTGCATGGTTGGCCGAGGAAGCCCGCTTCTTCAAAATCACTCCACCGGTGACAGTTCTAAAAATAGTTTGCTTCTCAAACCCACTCCTGAAGATAAAGAGAAAGGGTATATGTATCATGTCGATAACGAAGTGGTTGATGATTTAAGAAGAATTACTAGGGAATATGTGAGAAAGATTGGAGGATTACCTATTATCTTTGTCCTACCTAGAAGAGAGTACCAGAATAAAGATCGCCCTCAATTAGAAGACTCGGTGTTTGTAGAATATCTTGAAGAACTGGTAGAATCATCCTTACAAGAAGTTGACCAACCTTAAAATCAATTGGATCCAGATTCACCTTCCTATTCACCTTTCCAGATCCCTGTTTAGCCACAAACTCATACTCCACTCAGAATTATGGCTAATGTAAATGCAAACCAACCACCTCTGCAACCTGCTTGAAGGGATAGGTCACCTTTAAATTTGACCCCTCCCTTGCATGATTTTCCTCAGGATTTTGACAAGATGTTACCTAAGTTTGAACCAAGTGAAAGAATTTTGGTAGATGATCATTTGTAGAGTTTTTACTTGGATGTAGAAGGACTACGAGCTGGAAAGCATGAAGATGTGGTCTATAGATTGTTTTCCCACACCCTCCTCATGGCTTTTTTCCCTTCCTGCAAATTCAATCACGGATTGGAACACCTTTGAGAGAATGTTTAGAAGAAAATATGTAGTCTAGAAAACTCATGCAGCTTTAATGAAAGGGTTATGTGCTCTAAAGAAATAAAGGAAAGAAAGAGTGCATAATTTCACTCAAAGGTTTGCTGCTTACTTAAACAATTTCAGTACAACTAATAAGACATCTAAAAATGCTCTAATTGAATACTATACCTTAGCTCTCAGGCCTGATCTAGCCATGTTTGCCAAGAGATTAGTGAGACCTACATTAGCAGAAACCTATGAAGAAGCTGAGAAGGTAGAGGCTGAGATGGAGAGTATAGAAAATTACCCTGTGCAGTTAGAAGAAAAGACTTTTGGAAACAAGAAACCTTTATTACTAACTAAACCTAAGGATGAGTGATCATAGGATTTTGAAGGGATGGTGAAGATGATGCAGAATTTATCCAACAAAGTGATAGATTTAGAAAAAGAAAAGGAAGCTCACAAACCATATAAGCCTTATTATAAAAAAAGGGAAGACAATAGTCAACCTAAACCTCCTTCACACAGTCCTGCAGCGATGAATTTAACCGATGTAGGCATGGATAATGTTTGTACCTTTCATTGGTAGCTTCATTCTGAGAAGAATTTCCCACAATGGATTAATTCTATGACTCTAGTAATGAATCAATTATTGGACTCCAAACTAACAGAAACTAGTAAGGAGGAAGAAAAGTATAATGAACCTACGGAAAAACCAGAAGAAGATACTTTAGTTTTATGGGACTGCGTCTCTATGTTTGATACAGAAGAAGAAGATTTTTTGATACAAGGGGAAACACCAAAAACCAATGTAACACCAAGAAGTTAGAATCTGTTAAAAGAAGATAAGTCAATACTTACTAAGATTAAGAAAATTCAAGAAAACATGAAGAAGATACAAAAAAACACTGCAACTATTAAAATACTTGAATTTGCCATTTCAAGTCAAGATCCAAAGAAAATCAACACACCTCTTAAGCCTATTGAAGTTAAGATTGATAATGTCAAAAATAATCTCAAAGAACCTGATATGGGATATGATATTGTGGAAGACATTAAAAAAGCTAAAGCAAATATCTCATTGTTTGAAATGTGTAATTTACCTCAGAAAAAAGAGAAGCTTTTAAAATCACTTGAGATACTAGAAGAGGAGCCTCCCAGTGACAACCAACCTGAGGAAGAAGTTGGTGAGGAAAGTTTAGGAGCAAAGTCTAAGTATAAAACTCCAGCATTTGTCCTAACTTTTGAAATTTTCAACTATAATGTGCACAATTGTTTAGTGGACTCAGGAGCATCAGTCAACGTTATGCCACTTTTAGTCTCTAAGAAAATCAATGGTCAACCTAAACCATCTACTTGTCAAGTTCTTCAATTAGATAGGACAACTGTAAAAGTAATAGGAGAAATGGAGGATATTCTGATTCGCTTATTCACATATGAGAGAGTATGTCACTACATTGACATTGTAGTAGCAGATATACCAGATGCTTATGGATTGGTGTTGAGTCGAGACTGGTCGGCAAGGTTAGAAGGATATTTTGCATCAGATTGGTCACATCTATGGTTTCCTTTTAAGGGAAGTACAAATCAAATAAAAGTATTAAGAGAGCATCAAATGAAATACAATGTCACTCAATTAGAGGGAAAAAATGAACCAGTAAACTCTGTAATGGGAAATTATTTAATTGAATTGGAACTGGGAAATTAACAAGCTAAAGAAGCTAGAAGTATACCTGATACCCAACCTGATCTCCTTCGATTATGATGGGATGATGAGATCGACTGTAACATAGTAGATTTAGTTTCAAATGTAGTCTGTAATTTGAATTCAATAGAGGTAGATAGTTTTTGGACTCTTTATTTTGATGGTTCTAAAACATTGGAAGGATCAGGGGCTAGCTGTGTCTTTATTGATCTAGAAAAAAATAAACATTTTCTTTCTTGTAGGTTAGAATTCGAATGCACAAATAACACAGCCGAATACGAAGCACTAGTTCAGGGACTTAAAAAAGTAATAGAACTGAAAGTAAAAAATATGAAAGTATATGGAGATTCTGAAATCATTGTTAATCAAATTCGGAAAAAAATACACTATATTTCACCACATTTTAAAGCTTACCAAAATGAAGTTTGGGATTTGCTTATAAATTTTCATACATTCAATATTGTGTCCATTCCTAGATTAAAAAATGCAATAAACGATTTACTAGCTACCTTAGCCATAAGGCTAGTACCTTCAAATAATAGATGCTCTATTGAATTACTTTTCAGTCCTTCTGTTCTAGATATGATCATAAATCTATGGGTTTTTGACGATGATCAGCAAATTTTGGTGTTTGATGAATGATGATACTTTTAAAGGATAAATAATAGATGATGAAGAACATCAAGCATAATTCGGGAAATTTATTCCTAAAGGAGTCAGGACCTTGGAACGAATGTTTGATTTAGATAAGAAATTCAGAAATCCAGTGAATGTCAAGACCCATAGCTCGTCCTTACAATTCGAGCTGATAAATTTGGGGAAGTGTTGTTCTCCATGCGAAAGGAGTAAGTTCATCAGCCTTTTCAAGTAGTACAAGGATGTGTTTACTTGGACCTATGAAGAGCTTAAAACTTATGACACGAATATCATACAACATGTTATCCCAATTAAAGGTGGAATCAATCCTTCCCAACATCCTTTGAGGAATATGCATCCTAAGCTGGAACCTTTAATTCAAAGTGAGGTAAAAAATTGTTGGATGCTAAAATCATATTTAAAGTCAAACATTCGGATTGGGTTTCTAATTTGGTGCCAGTATAGAAAAAGTTTGGAGAAATCAGGCTCTGTGTAGATTTCAAAAATCTTAATCGTGCATCAGATAAAGAAAATTATCTGGTCCCATCCATGGAGAAAATACTACAGATGGTTTCAATTTCTAATTTTTTTTCATTATTAGATGGATTCTCCAGTTATAATCAAGTATTAGTAGCTGAAGAAGATAGGCTTAAAACCACGTTCAAAACCAAGTGGGGACCTTTTGCGTATAAGAGAATGCCCTTTGGACTTATTAATGATAGAGATACTTTCTAGAGGGCCATGGATATAGCTTTCTGCGGTCTGATTGGACGTAGTGTTCTGGTTTATCTAGATGATGCAACAATATTTTTGAAAAAAAGAGAGGAGCATGCATTTCATTTGAAACAAATTTTTGAGCATTGTCGAAAGTATGGTATTTCACTAAATCCTAAGAAATGCATGTTTGTAGTCACAGAAGGAAAGCTACTCGGTCATGTTATTTCTAAGAAAAAGATATCCATAGACTCGAAGAGGATTAAAGCCATAGAACATATCCATTTACCCCATAATAAAAATGGTATGCAATCGTTTATGGGGACAATCAACTTTGTGCGAAGGTTTCTACCAAACTTTGCTCAAATCATCAAACCTTTGCAGCAAATGGTTAAACAGAGTGTACAATTCAAATGGAATGATTTGGAGAAGAATGCATTCAGCAAGATAAAAACATCTATTGTTCATGCACCATCACTCAAAATTCCAAATTTTGAAAAGGATTTTATTGCATACACTTTTGCATTCGATGATTCGTTAGCAGCTGTGCTTACACAGAAGGAAGATGGGGGAGATGAGTACCCCAGATCATTTATGAGCACTAGTCTGCAGGGAGTTCAATCGAATTATCTAGCAGTCGATAAAAAAGCTTATGCAGTTTTTAAAGCGGTAAAACAATTTAGGCCATACATACTTAAGAGTCACACCAAAGTAATAGTTCCACACCCAGCTGTACGGTATCTTTTTGTACAAAAGGAATTAGGAGAAAGAAGAGGCAACTGGGTGACTTCCTTACAAGAATACAATCTTGAGTTCAAACTAGAATCCATAGTTAAAGTACAAGGATTGTGTAAACTAATGATTGAAGGTCAAAACAATTAAGAAAGCAGTTGGGATAATGAAGCTGAGCTACATATGGTGGATGTATGTCCTTTGTTTATAGCTCTAGATTCCTAGTATCGGGACCTAGTCCATTATCTCCAAGAAGGATATTTGGTGGAGCATTGGAGTCCCAAGAAAAGAAGAGAATTACGTCCGAAATATGCTTTATATGAGATACTTGATGGAGTACTGTTTAGAAAGAACTACGATGGAGTTTTTCTCAGGTGCTTAGAACAGGAAGATGCAAAGAAGGTTGTAGTAGAATTACATGATGGGCCTGCTGGAGGGAATGTTTCCAAAGACACAACACCAAATAAGATACTCAAAGCTGGATATTATTGGCCTACACTATTTAAGGATGCTCATGCTCATGTTAGAAAATGTGATGTTTGTTAGAGATGTGTTAGAAGACAAGCTAAAGCAGTAGGACCGTTAAAACCAGTAATTATATCAGATCAATTTAAACAATGGGGAATCAATATTATTGGAGAAATAAACCCAAATTCTTCCTTGCAGCACAAGTATATTCTGACAGCAACTGATTACTTCACCAGATGGATCGAGGCTATTCCCTTATGAAAATTAAATGAAGACGCAGTTATGGATTTCTTACAGAATCACATTATGACCACGTTTGGGGTTCCAATTTCCCTAGTTTTTTATAATGCTACTTACTTTTCTTCTATTAGATTAACTGCATTTGCTAATGAAAGTGGAATCAAGTTGCATTATTCTACAAATTATTACCCACAAGGAAATGGATTACTAGAATCCACAAACAAAAATCTGATTAGGATTCTAAAGAAAACTGTAATAGAAAATCAAAGAAGTTGGCATTTAGCATTACCTAATTCTCTCTGGGCTAATAGAGTCACACCTAAGAATTCCTTAGGTATGTCGCCGTACACTCTTGTTTATGGAAAAGAAGCTATCATTCCTCCTAATATTCTATTTCTGTCATGTCCCCTCAAAGTGGCCATTAAAGTGTTGACCATACTAGACTCCTAGGAGGGGCTCAATTTGACATTAATCATGCTTCCTAGGGAAATTTTGTAATAATTAATTAAGTAAGGCATGTATCTAAGTTTTATTTTCCATTTTAATTATTATTGCTAATTTATGAGGTGTAAATAAGTTGCCTAGTTAGGTGGGGCGCATTGGACAAGTATACTAGCCAAGGAAGGAAAGAGGAAACACTATGACAAAAGCTGTCATAGGAAACAAAGAGGAAAGTACCAAAAAAGTAGATAAAAAAGCAGTCAGGGATAAAGTAGGAAAGTTTTTAAAAAGGAGGGCGCAGTTTCCTCTTATGGAACTCAGAAAAGCAATCAGAGAAAAGCAGGAAAGTTTTCAAAGGAAAGAACAGTTTCCATAGGTGTCTGGAAAAGCAAAAAGGGTGTCATAACTCAAAAGAAGAAACTTTTGACTTAGAGAGGGCGCAGTTTCTAATTATGAAGGAGGAATTGAACTTAGAAATAATTCTACATGGTCCTACTTGCTAAATTTTTCAAAGGAGGCGCCTATGTGGCTAGGGTTAGGGTTTGTTGAGGGTTGACTTGCTCTCACAGGTCACCTTGGATCCTCACCTGCTAAGAAGGTCACTCAACACTCTATTAAAGGTGAATTAGACCCCATTGATTCAATTTGGATGATCTGATATTGTGGTTATGCTATGTGAGCATACTTTCTGAGTGTTGTGCCTCAGAACATTGGGTGATGGTCCCCAAACCCCTCCTCCCTTCTCTTCTATCTCCCTTTCTATCTATTGCAGGTATGGAGCGCTAATGTCAGCCATTGAAGATTATTCCATAATTTATTACAGCCTCCATCAAGTTCAGGTCGAAATCCATTGAATCCCATGCTTCACCTATGTTCACAGCCCCTTGCTGGTCAAGATTCGGGCCTCCTGCCCCTTAATTTTGGAAGCCTTTTGTAATGGTCAGTAAATAATGTTATTTATATTCTGTAGTGTCAGTATACTCTGAAAATTACATTTATCAGATTGAGATATCTCAGACCCTAAATAATATCCTCTCAGTTTCATTAAAAGATCCTATTTTATCACTGTATGGGGGGGAATTGAGTGAATATGAGTTTTGTAATGAAAATTCCATGATGGGAAAGGGATTGAAATAAATTTTAATGTTCATAGAACCCATATTTATCTCTGTTATAAATCTCATGTTTCACAGAATTTAATTTGAGGTGATTTAATAGTCCTTTTAAGACCCTAGCTAGATTACTAGTTTTATTGAAATTGATGCAAAATAGGTTCTGTAAACTCAAAATGAGCTCTGTAAGTTCCTGTAGGTAAGTAACAGGACTAATTTCCCATATCAATATCCAGAACCATTTTTTTTTTGGTTCATACCACCCTTTTTCATCCTCCTCTGCGCAGGGTTCTCCTTGGCCAAAACTGCCAAAAATCCCAAATTCAACCAAAACTTATCAGAAATTTCCAGAACATCAATGAACTGTAAAAATCCTTTATTAATGTTATATTAATGCTGAAACAAACCTCTGCAAGTTTCCAAAATCCCCTTGTTGAAACAGACCGAACTACTATCCTTAGTTGCACGGTTTGGCTGCCCAGAAGCGTGGTAGTACGTTTCCGCAGTGCGGATTCTGAACCCTAAATGGCACCAGATCTAAATGTGTTAGGGGAGATTAAATTCAATGTATGATTTTCTTTGGTTGCTTCCCGCTGCTCACTCCTTTTGTCTGCAAAATTTCCCAGAATAAACCCTTTATTTTCCCAGTCAGAGGAGTCATTGCGTAAACTATTTCCAGTTCAGAAATTTTAATACAATTAACAGAATTGGAGAGATTTTAGGTCTGTACACCAGACTTGGAACATTAAAGTGGTATCATAGCATGGTCCTCCATACCCGCTCTTGATATTACACGATGGGCCCAAAATACAATTCAGACATCAAAAGAAAGATTACTCAAGAGGAGGAAGTAGAATCTGTAGATGGGAGGTTTTATGAAGAAAGAGATGAAAAAGATGAATTTAGGAATTTTGTTAAGAACATGATGAGAGGTCTGCAAGACATCTCCACAAACATCATACAGTTTGGTCAAGAGACCAAAGAATTCTTGGCTAAACAGCTGGGAGTGAAAGATGGGGAAGGGAGTAGTATTGGCTCCCAATATGAAGAAAGAAAGGTCATGGGGGGGAGTGTTTTTTCCAAGACTGGGCCTCACAATAGGCCACTTGAATTTAGAGAGGAACAAAAATTGCATCCAAGACCTACCATGCCCAAATTTGTAGAAACCCCTAAAGAAGATCCTGAAGCCCAGGCTGAGACCATTGCTACATGGGAAGAAAAATTTTCTGTCTACCAATCTTTGAGTGAGGAATGCAGAAGGGCTTTGCCATTCCTAGATTTCTATGAGACTCAATTTAGGGGGCAGCCAAGAGGGGATGCAAGGAATTCATATCAGAATAATGAATTAAAGAAGGCCATAGGGAGAATCACCTTGCCATATTTTGATGGCACTTCAAATTGCTCGGTGAGCTCTTGGATTCAGAAAATGGATACATATTTCCAGCTGAATCCTATGGAAGAAAGGGATGCCATTAAGTTGGAAGCCCTACATATTGATGGGGAGGCCATTGACTGGTGGTTTCATGGCATGAAAACATTAGGCCATGACCAAGTGATCACCTACGAGGAATTCACCAGAAAATTAATAGAAAGATTTGACAGAAGGGATCCTGACATCTCTTTCCAGGATCTGGCACACATAAGACACATTGGAACTCCAGAAGCATACATCTCAGAGTTCCAAAAGGTGGCTGTAATGGTCACTGACATATCAGAATCAAGGTTGATCCTTTTGTTTACAGAAGGACTGGTTGAACCATTGAAGGGGTTGGTGAAGGCCTACCGACCTACCACTTTGTAGGAAGCTGTGAGCAGGACTAGAGACCTGCAAGATGCAATCCCAAGAACCAAATATCCTCCCAGAAATTCCCTGCCACATAAATTTCAGAACCAAAAACCTCCTGTAAGAAACTTTCCTACCTCTGGGAAGAGAGACTATTCCTATAAGGATAGGGATGAATTGAGGAGGAAGAAACTATGTTTTTCCTGCCAAGAACCGTGGGCTCCTGGTCACAAATGTGTGAAAGGAAAAGATCATTATATTGAAGTATTTTATGAAAGTGGTGAAGAAGGGATAGAAGAAGCTGAGTTGGGGGATGGAGATTATGAGATAGCTGAGGAAGAGGAGCAACCTCATCAAAACAACATCAAAATTGCTGTGCTCAGTGGAGTGCCTAGGTTCCACACTTTAAGGCTGAAGGGGGTTCTGTAGGGGCAAAAAATTATAGTTCTTGTTGATGGGGGTGACACACATAATTTCATTGATTCAGCCCTGGTGGAGAGGAGAAAATTACCTACTGAGCCCTTTGAAGGATTCACTGTGGTCATTCCTGGTAACCATACAATGGAGTGTAATCGATGGATCCCGGATCTACAAGTAAACATAGGTGATTATACTGTGAAAGACAACTTTTATGTTGTCAATGTGGTAGAAACCAACATGGTGTTGGGAGTGCAATGGTTGTACTCTATTGGAGAACACTCTGTAAATTACCAGATACCACAAATAAGTTTCAAGGATGCTGAAGGAAAATCAGTGGTATTGAAAGGTATGAATACTTATCCCAGCCAAGTAATTTCTGCAAAAAGTATGAGATCTGTTATGAGGCGTGGAGACATTGAGTGGGTTGTTGAATGCCAAATAAACACTGAGGGAACAACTGCTAAAGTTTCCTCCCAGCCCAAAGACATAAAAAAATTGTTGCAGAAGCGTAAGAGGGTTTTTGAAGACCTCCCACATGGCAGGCCACCAGACCATGGCATTGAACACAGGATTGAGTTGGAAGCTGGTACACTTCCAATAAAAATACACCCCTATAAGAACCCAAAGAGACTCAAGGATGAAATTGAGAAGGCCATCAAGGATATCCTTGAGTTGGGCCTCATCAGACCAAGTTCCATCCCCTTTGCTTCTTCAGTGGTTCTGGTGAAGAAGAAGGATGGGACACTCTGAATGTGTATAGATTACCGAGCTTTGAACAAAAAGACAATAAAGAACATGTACCCAATTCCCAGAATTGATGAGCTAATGGATGAGCTGCATGGGGCCAAGTTTTTCTCCAAAATAGATCTACGGTCAGGGTACCATCAAATCAGAATGAGGGAGGAAGACATACAAAAGATAGCTTTCCGCTGTCATTTTGGCCACTTTGAATTTCTGGTCATGCCATTTGGCTTGACTAATGCACCAGCAACTTTCCAGTCATGCATGAATAAGGTATTCAACAAACAACTACGTAAGTATGTCCTTGTGTTTTTTGATGATATTCTGATCTACAGTATGACATGGGAGGAGCATTTACAACACTTGGAGGAGGTACTTACTATGCTTGCAGATCTGTCATTTTTTGCCAAAATGTCTAAGTGTGAATTTGGTATGACAGAACTATTGTATCTGGGCCATGTGATCTGCCAAGAAGGGGTTAAGGTAGATCCAGAAAAAATAAAGGCCATATTGGAATGGGCCAGCCCAAGGAACCTCACTGAGTTGAGAGGTTTCATTGGCTTGTGTAACTACTACCGCAGATTTGTCAAAGGATACTCCCAGTACACTGCACCCTTGACAGATTTGACTAAGAAGGGTGCATTCAGCTGGAGTGAGGAGGCTGAAAAGTATTTTCAGAAAATCAAAGAAGTAATGAGCAGCTTTCCAGTACTTGCTTTACCATATTTTTCTAAACCCTTTGTGCTGGAGTGTGATTCCTCTGGGGTAGGAATTGGGGCTGTCCTAATGCAAGATAGGCATCCCATTGCTTTTGAGAGCAGAAAATTACAGCCACATGAAAGGCTGTACTCTATATATGATAAGGAGATGTTGGCCATCATGCATGCCTTGGACAAATTCAGGCAATACCTGGTAGGAGGTAAGTTCATTGTGAAGACTGATCACAACAGTCTTAGACACTTCCTTACCCAAAAGGAACTTAATGACAGGCAGCAAAAATGGGTGAGTAAAGTTCAATCTTTTGATTTTGACATTGAGTATAAAAAGGGGAAAATGAATGTTGTGGCTGATGCACTCTCTCGTTGGGCCACATTCTCTTTGCTGCAAATATGTAAGGATTGGAAGATCCAGCTAGCTACAGAATACTCCAAAGATCAGTTTTCATGTGATGTGTTGGATGGACTGAATCAGAATGAGGAGTACAAAGTCCATGAGGACCTCATTTATTACAAAAACAAAATTTTCTTAGTGCCATGATCTACACTAAACAGGAAAATCTTAGGAGCTGCACATGATGCACCAGTGGCTGGTCACCTTGGTTTTGTGAAGACTTACCGTAAGGTAAGTGAGAGATTTACTTGGAAGGGTCTTAAAGATGATGTACTCATGTATGTGAAGGAATGTTCTGCATGTCAGCAGAACAAAGTTGAACACTCACACCCTGCTGGACTCCTCCAGCCTCTCCCAATTCCAGATAAAAAATGGGAAATTGTATCAATGGACTTTATCACGGGGCTGCCAAAGTCACAGGGGAAAGACAGTATTTTTGTAGTGGTTGACAGGCTTACAAAGTATGCACATTTCTTTGCAATAGTATCCACCATTTCAGCTAGTGAGGTTGCTGCACTATTCTTTAAGGATATCTTCAGATTGCATGGGCTGCCCAAGGTCATAATCAGTGACAGAGATAGTAAGTTTACTAGTGCCTTTTGGAAGACATTGTTTGGTCTGGTTGAGACAAATCTGAACATGAGTACAAGCTATCACCCCCAGATAGATGGGCAAACAGAGAGGGTGACCAGTGGCTGGAGGGATACCTTCGTAACTATGTTACGGGACAGCAAGGAGCTTGGGCAACTTGGCTCCACTTGGGTGAGTTCTGCTACAACACCACATTTCATCTTTCTATCAGAATGACTCCCTTTATGGATTTATATGGGTATGAAGCTCTAAATTTTGTAGAATTAATATTTGGAGACTGTAAGGCACAGAAAGCTAAAGATTGGTTGCAGGACAATCAAGACATTCTAAGGGCACTGAAAGACAATCTACAGATGGCCCAGAATCAGCAGAATATTTTTGCAGATAAGCACAGAATAGACAGAGTGTTTCAGGTGGGAGATTTAGTGTATTTAAGGCTACAACCTTATAGACAATCTTCCTTGAAGAAGAATGGGGCAGCAAAAATTCAACCCAGATTTTATGGTCCCTACAAAATTAGCAAAAGAATTGGAGAAGTAGCTTATGAGTTGGATTTGCCAGCAAGCAGTAGAATCCACGATGTGTTTCATGTCTCTTGTCTGAAAAAGGTGGTGGGTCAACAGGTAGTGGTTTCTGAAGAACTTCCGCCATTAGATGATGAAGGCCACTTGGTCTTGGTGCCGGAGAAAGTGCTGATGAGCAGAGAAAAGAAATTAAGGAATAGAACAATAAAAGAATATTTGATACAATGGAAAGGCTTGCCTAGTGAAGATGCCACTTGGGAGGGTGAGCAGATCTTACAACATCCAGCTTTGCTTCTACTTGAGGACAAGCATATTTGGGAGGGGAGGACTGTCATGTCCCCTCAAAGTGGCCATTAAAGTGTTGACCATACTGGACTCCTAGGAGGGGCTCAATTTGACATTAATCATGCTTCCTAGGGAAATTTTGTAATAATTAATTAAGTAAGGCATGTATCCAAGTTTTATTTTCCATTTTAATTATTATTGCTAATTTATGAAGTGTAAATAAGTTTCCTATTCAGGTGGGGCACATTGGATAGGTATACTAGCCAAGGAAGGAAAGAGGAAACACTATGACAAAAGCTGTCATAGGAAACAAAGAGGAAAGTACCAAAAAAGCAGATAAAAAAGTAGTCAGGGATAAAGCAGGCAATTTTTTAAAAAGGAGGGCGTAGTTTCCTCTTATGGAACTTAGAAAAGTAGTCAGAGAAAAGCAGGAAAGTTTTCAAAGGAAAGAACAGTTTCCATAGGAGTCTGGAAAAGCAAAAAGGGTGTCATAACTCAAAAGAAGAAACTTTTGACTTAGAGAGGGCGCAGTTTCTAATTATGAAGGAGGAATTGAACTTAGAAATAATTCTACATGGTCCTACTTGCTAAATTTTCCAAAGGAGGCGCCTATGTGGCTAGGGTTAGGGTTTGTTGAGGGTTGACTTGCTCTCACAGGTCACCTTGGATCCTCACCTGCTAAGAAGGTCACTCAACACTCTATTAAAGGTGAATTCGACACCATTGATTCAGTTTGGATGATTTGATATTGTGGTTATGCTATGTGAGCATACTTTCTGAGTGTTGTGCCTCAGAACATTAGGTGATGGTCCCCAAACCCCTCCTCCCTTCTCTTCTATCTCCCTTTCTATCTATTGCAGGTATGGAGCGCTAATGTCAGCCATTGAAGCTTATTCCAGAATTTATTACAGCCTCCATCAATTTCAGGTCGAAATCTAGTGAATCCCATGCTTCACCTATGTTCACAGCCCCTTGCTGGTCAAGATTCGGGCCTCCTGCCCCTTAATTTTGGAAGCCTTTTGTAATGGTCAATAAATAATGTTATTTATATTCTGTAGTGTCAGTATACTCTGAAAATTACATTTATCAGGTCTAGATATCTCAGACCCTAAATAATATCCTCTCAGTTTCATTAAAAGATCCTATTTTATCACTGTATGGGGGGGAATTGAGTGAATATGAGTTTTGTAATGAAAATTCCATGATGGGAAAGGGATTGAAATAAATTTTAATGTTCAGAGAACCCATATTTATCTCTTTTATAAATATCATGTTTCACAGAATTTAATTTGAGGTGATTTAATAGTCCTTTTAAGACCCTAGCTAGATTACTAGTTTTTAATAACTAGTTTTATTGAAATTGATGCAAAATAGGTTCTGTAAACTCAAACTGAGCTCTGTAAGTTCCTGTAGGTCATTAACAGGTCTAATTTCCCATATCAACCTCCAGAACTATTTTTTGTTTGGGTAATACCACCCTTTTTCATCCTCCTCTGCGCAGGGTTCTCCTTGGCCAAAACTGCCAAAAATCCCAAATTCAACCGAAACGTATCAGAAATTTCCAGAACATCAATGAAATGTATAAATCCTTTATTCATGTTATATTAATGCTGAAATAAACCTCTGCAAGTTTCCAGAAGCCCCTGGTTGAAACAGACCGAACTACTCTCCTTAGTTGCACGGTTTGGCTGCCCAAAAGCGTGGTAGTACGTTTCCGCAGTGAGGATTCTGAACCCTAAATGGCACCAGATATAAATGTGTTAGGGGAGAGGAAATTCAATGTCTGATTTTATTTGGTTGCTGCCCGCTGCTCACTCCTTTTTTCTGCAAAATTTCCCAGAATAAACCCTTTATTTTCCTAGACAGAGGAGTCATTGCGTAAACTATTTCCAGTTCAGAAATTTTAATACAATTAACAAAATTGGAGAGCTTTCAGGTCTATACACCAGACTTGGAACATTACAATTTCCATTTTCCATGATAGCTCAAGAATCTAGGGGTACCGATAATGAAATTCTACAAATTAGAATCTATAATCTGTTGAAGTCAGAAGAGTCTAGGTCCAAAGCGAAAGAAAGATTTAAGCATCAATAGGAAATAGTGAAGCGTTGGTTTGATAAACATAAAGCTCAGAACAAAGAATTCAAAGTAGGAGATATGGTTCTTAAGTGGGACCACCCGCACGATGAAAAGGGAAAGCACACTAAGTTTCAGTAGTTATGGGTAGGCCCTTTTCAAATTGCAGCAAAGCTAGACCCCTCGACTTACAAGTTGCAAGACTTACAGGGGTGGGAAGAGAACTTACCACTAATTGGTTTAGTTCTCAAACCTTATTTTTCTTGATCTTTTATTTTGGTTGTCTTGTACATAAATAAACATTTGGTTCATTTTATTTTTAGGGTTTTTGGTTGGTTTAGTTAGAGTTTGATTTATTGTAATGTTTAATAAAGAAGCACGAGTTTTGGTTGCGTGGAGTTCATCAAAATTCTGGGTTAACTAAAATATTTGATTACAAGACTGTGTACTATTAATTCATTTAATATTTGAAAGAACTTTTTCAAGTTTAGCAGATTTCCTAAATGATTATGAACACATTGAAGTATTGCTTAATCCTTGTGAAATAACTCGGGATCAAAAGGTCCAGAATACTATTTCGAGGCTCCATTCATCTCACACTAAAAAATGTCTTAGGGGGTGAAAGCAAAAGACCCATGGAAAGGAAGCAAGATAAACAGTATTATATATTTAAATAATTCCATGCCATGAATTGAAAGCCGAAAGGCGAATAAGAGTCAAAATCTGCTTAGAAAAGCAATATGTATCAAAGCAAAGTACTGAACCATATTAGTACGTATAAGATTGCCAAAGTTCTTCTCATTCCATGAGATAAAAACTAAATATATCTCTCACACAAAATGACATTATGGATAGAGGAGCTTAAATTAAAATTCAGAAAAAAGGCAAGCAGGAGGACTCAAAAGAGGAAAAAAAGTACAAAAGCACAAAAAGTGCAAAATAGCATCTGAATGAGGAACAAATGGATATATCTATTTACCATATGTTACAATCTTGTGGTGTTTAAGCTAGAATCTACTCAAATATAGAGGTAAAATGAAACTCATACTCTTGGCCTCAAAAGAGTTATCTAGACTTTGAAATCTTGGTTCCCTTATTCCTAAACTTGGACTATAATCAATGATTAAAGTGAATACATATGACATTTTGGGAAATCCAGATATCTTTAATAAGTTAGCATGTTGGTATTATCAAAACAGTCGGTTGATCAAAGAGTAAGTTGTTGAGAGATCCGTGTTAACCAGGTAGTCACCAATTGTTGCAGGTGCAACAATTTTCCCCAAAATTTTCAAGTTTAGGGCCCCCCTTTTATTTATCTTTTGCTAAGTCTAGCCTAGGAATACTTTGTTTTCACCTAAGCTGCCCTGAAGTTCAGTTTTTTTTTTCTTTTGAAAACTTGGTCTGTTTCATTTTCTGTATTGAAATACTAGTCGACTATCCTTTCAATATCAAAATCATAGTAGACTATATTTCCGACATTTCGGAAGTGAAACTTTCAAGCCTGCAGAAAGAACTTCAGACTCCCTCGCTGATACGTCGAACCTCATTTTATTTTCTCCTCGATTTTTATTTTCCAAGCTTAACACTTAGTGGTTTCGATATCTGATTACAATTATAGTATCTATTGGAATTTTTGACAGGAGTGAGATAGATTCCTAGTGTTCGTCATTGCCAACATTTCGGGAAACTAGTGCTCAGACATTCCGAAAAAAATTTGTTTTTCCTCGCCGACTCTTTAGAGCTTAGGATTTCCAAGTTATGACACCTGTTACAACAAGTAAAGCCGCGATGATACAACTATACTTTGCTGACATTGCTCAGGAGGATCAGTCTTGATGTTCTGAACTTATATTTTAGTGGTTTCGATGTTCGATGGACTTAAAATATCCTAGGTCCGTAGTTTTGTTTGCACCCGCCATTGCAGCAGTCCTCCAATGTATCCTTCCTACTGATTTAGGTTTTAGCTGTCGATAGGTTCCTGCCGAGTATTATATATATGAGGGGCATGTATTATATTGTTTTATATGTATTTAACTTTTCATTTGCATTGGTCCTTATCGTTTGCACCGTTCCCGTGCACCTAGCTGTCAGAACCTGGTTCATTCACTTTTCTCTTGTGGAAGTTTGTTCCATCGAGTCAATTGCATTGCTATTTTCTAGGTAAGTAAACCATGGTGTTACTATTTTGGTTTTATTGGTTGATTTGTGAACTGTTAAGTTTTCCATTGGTTAGGTTTTCTCGCATAAAAGGATTTCTTGCCCCTTACAGTTTTTCATGGTTGTTTTTACTTGGAGGGTGAGGAGTTTTAAGTTGTTTGCAGTTTATTTAGTGGGAGAATCTTAGCCTGTGTACCTTTGAACCATTATGGACGCATTTTCTCTAGCGCGGGTGGTTAGGGCATGGTGCAGACAAGCATTTCACTGTCTTCACCACCCATTTCTTAGGTTGTCCATGGTTGACAAGGGGGTATTAATCCATTTTGCTTGCATTTACCTTATCCCATGGGACTACGGAGAATTTTTCCTTTTTGGTCGGTTTAGGGTTTTTCTCGAGGATGAACGCTGCGTAGGGTTTACTGTTTTTGAGTTTGGTGTTGAGGATGAGCGGTAGGATTAGTTTGTTACGTCCCTGTGTAAGACCGAGGATTGTTTGGTTAATTGAAGTTTCAAGACGGTGGAGCTTAGGCATTTTAGGAAGCATCCTACAGGATTTTTTCCTTGTAGAATACTGTGTTTAACTTATTTTTTAGCATGTATGTTGAGGAGGTAAGTAAATTGATATATTTTCTTCTTTATTTTTTAGACACTTGGTAAATAGCTCAATTGGTCTAAGAACATGCTTTGGCTATGACAGGGTGATTGTTATAACGAAAACATGTCAAAGAGACAAAATAAGAAAGCTCATATGGTTGAAGGAGAACCTAAAGTAGAAATCATCACCAAAGTAAAGTTTATCTATGAAGATACCAAAGCCTCTACTGGGGTCGAACCAGACTACAAGTGGGGAGAAATCTATAGAATGATTATGAACAAGAATGTATCTGATGCTAGTTTTGAAAAGCTTACAATCTATGCCAACATTGAGAAGTCATCCCTATTGAAAGTAGCTATGAGGTCCGAGTTATTTCCTTGTTTAGAAGTAATAGGCTGGATTCTTCCTAGGGAAGATGTAACAACGATGAATATGGAGAACACTGCTAAGAAATGCTATGGTGCATATAGCCTTGCATATGTCCCTATGGCTAGCTTATCATCTACCCTCACCCCAGGTTTATTTGACAAAAATTTGGTTAAATGAGATAGATATAGACATGGTGGAGACTGTAAAAAGAATGATGATACCCGGGAAGAATTTCCAAACTAGACCTTCTGGAGAATATGACACGTCTACTCTTTGTTCTCCCTACAAGTTCATTACATTCCTCAATAGGATTTTTGGAATAGCACATGGAAAGAGCTTCAAGATAGGTTGGATACCAATTATTTTCTTTGTAGCTACCCAAGGAACCATCTTTAACTGGGAAAATATAGTGTCAAACAACCTCTCTACATGTTTGTCAGCAGCCTTAGCAATGGTATCTCAAAAGAAGTCAGAGTTTTATATGAGCTCTATCCTGATTAATTGCATATTGTGCACTCAGTATTTTCCTGCTTTGAGATGTAACTGGGAGAAGGACAGAACCCCATTGTACACAGCCTATAAATTATTATGGGAACATAAGTACCATAGTTATTATAGGGAAATTTGCAAGCATTTCATTATGCCCTTATATACCCTCATTTCCTTGACTGGATGTAATTGCATGTCTGAAGATGCATTCAAATTTATACAAGAGTTTGGAGATTACTATTTGACGAAGGATGGGTTATATGTAAGGATGTACGATGGTTCTAGAGCTCCTTTCCTACTCCCGAAGTATGCCACATATTATGTACTCCACAAGGAGGCGGTTAGACAACTATATATTGATGGTGTAGGCAATTTTCTGTTTGGGCATAAAAAGGCAATGTATCCTGCAGTACCTTTCCTGCTTGGAAGCTACAAGTTTTCAATGGTAAAGCAGGCGACAGAATTTGTTAGGGAGTCGGAATATTTTCATTTTGGTGAAATGAATTTTCATAGGAATGACTCCCATAACAAAGTAGCTAACTATTGCAAAGAAGCGGGAATTCATTTTGAATATATTTATTTTTGGGACAAAGATGAGAAGACATTCCGAAATGCAAAGAACATAACTTCCCTTGAGAAGATATTCAAGAAAAAAATAACTACTATCGGTGGAAAATTCTAAGAAATTGGAAGAGGAAGAGGGAAAGAAGAGAGAAGAAGATGCTAGAAGACTAGCACAGGAAGCAGAAAGCTAGTTGAAAAATGAAGAGGAAGAAAAGAAGCGAGCTGCAGAGGAAGCAATTAGGAAGGAAGATGAAGAAAGAAAGAGAAAAGAAGAAGCCGAAATGAAGAAAAAACAAGAAGAAAGTGAGGGTTTGAGACTAACAGGATCCCAAAAGGATCAGCAGACTACAAAGAAGGTTGATACACAAGGATTACAAGATCAAATAGATAAAGAGAAAGGACAATTTGATCCTGATCCCTCGGAACCTGCTGCATCTTTTGGCAACATATTAGGAAAATATTCATTTTCTAAGATAAATTTGATCCCTTTAATGCCTACTGAAGGGGAGGAGGTTCCTAATTCTAGTAAACATTTTTATGATAAAGGAAAGAAAAGAATTGTTAATAGAACTGAGAATAAGGTTGATACTGGAGGACAATCAGGAAAAATGGTAACAGATAAAACATTGGTACATGGTACACATAAAGATCCATGGTTGATAGCAAAGAGCTAGGGTGGATTTAACCTTAGTGACTGAAGATAATGTGGACAGGCTCATGACTGATCTAGAGTAGTCACGAAAGAATGCAGCCCAATTGAAAGAAACTTTAAAGAAGGAAACAAATGAGAGTCGAAAGATGAAAAGAATGGATGAAGATATGATGAGTGAAGTCAAGACTTCAAGAATGAAATGCCAGACTCTGTAAGTAGATAAGAATTCTTTAGAAATATCTGCAGAGAACACAGAAAATAATGCTTAGATTAGCTTATTTGAATTACAAAAGCTACAGCTGGAGCATCAGATGTTAAAAACTGGAAGGGATGATATTTAGTTATCATATGTGAATTTAAGTACAGAGAAGAACAGGCTGGAGAGTAGGGTTACTAAGATAGAAATGGAGAAGTCTACGACAGAGGAAAAGGAGAAGCAGTATTAGATACAGGTGTCATCCTTAGAAGAGAAAAACAATTCATTGACCACATCACTTAAGGATTCTATGGAGTAGAAAACTGACATTCAGTCTTTGAAGGAGCATGTTCTGATTCAAAGGAAAAGGATCCATTAAATATAGATATGGATAGAAGACGAAAGGTATAAAATTTTACAGATAGACACTAGACTAGAGGAAATTATAGATACCACTTCATACTTATTGGATAGGTCTCAGGATATTTTGGAGATTCTAAAAGGAAGAATGGTCTAGGTGGAAATAAATAAGGAATCTCCCACGGAGCTAGCAGTAAAGGATAAGCAAATTTTAAAACAGGAGTATGAGTTACTAGAATTTGCAATTAATGTAGCAGAAGAGTTCAAGAAAACCATGAAAAAGACAAAGGGAGCATCTGCTGAATATAGTAGGAGAGTGCTTTCCACATACAATCGATGTCAGAATTCCGTAAAAAAGAGATTGGATGTGCTACCAGAGCATGAATTGTTTCTAAAACATCTACAGGAAAGGTGTCAAAAATATGAGTAATAAATGTCGTAGGTTAAGGACCTAGATGAATGGATATTGAAGAATGCGGTGGCACATGCAGTAGTGAACATACATCTATTAGAATACCAGCTGCGCTTAAGTGATGCCAGGATAGAGGGGGTAAAGACCAAAGATGCTAAATAAGAAATTAATATTCAATTTCTTAAGCCTTCCGGGTTTGAAGGTATAGCAGCAGATGCTAATGCACGGAAGAAGTTCATTACCAAGCAAGTTGGCCCTTCCTCATAAACTGTTTTGGAAATTTTGATTTGAAATGTAAAATATTGTATTAATTATGTGCACAATCTACGAGACAAAATTTTGGAAAATGAAAGGTTGGGGAAGCCCAAAAGACAATGAGGGGCAGCCCAAGAGTTTTGTTTTTTTGTATAAATATAGGAGAGTTCTAGATGTAGAGGGTTTTTTTCCAGACTATCTTGAGAGAGTATTGAAGGAAGAACTATTTCATTTTACAATAAAGAGTCATATGTTTCTGCTGGAGAAAGTTCTGTGGATTTTCGAATGTTTGCTATGGGACAGTTGAATATGGACTATTTCTTTTTCAGCTTATTTCAATTAACTGTTAGATCGTTCTAACTCATTGAATTTCTTTTCATGTTATGAATGAACTCTAGTTTATTTGGAGAAAGTTCCACATTTAGTAATGAAGATTTAAAGTAACAATAAGATATCTTGTTGTTTATATTTCTATTGGTGTTCATGTGTTCTGAAACATTAACATCTATCTATGATTTTTCTTTATGCATGCACTACAATACATTACTCACCATTAAGGATAATTTTGATCCCTAGGGATACGTTAGTAAGTCTTAGTTAGTTTCTTGTTGTTTGTGATTTAGAAGCGAGAGAGGTAAGATGAGAGGTAAGAACCCATGCATCACATTATGACCCTCCTCGTTATCTCTGTCGTTTTCATTTTAGTTAGGCACTTGCACATCATACCTTAAATATAAAAAATCTAAAAAACATACACGGTGGACCAGGCTATAATAAGTAAAACACTTTAATTGTTACTTGACCTACTGTAGCCGGACCGTAAACCAGACGGATTCCCCATACCAAAAAATAACAAGCTAATTGGGAACGTTTATTGGGGAGAATCCCTAACTGTTGTTACCTACAATTTTTTAGGCCTCAACAGGATGGAGCTAGAGGAAGAGGAGGGCGTTCAACCATTATTAATGATAGGGAAGGCCTTGACTTTTAAAGATGAAACTGAAGATGATGCTATTAATAATTTCATCATCAAACCCACTTCTGTCAATAAGCAAATTTATCAGATCTTGAATGCTACTCTAGGTGAAGAAGAAGAAGAAAGTATCACAGGGGAGACATTAGTCAGTGATACTCACATAGTTCCAGTGTTGAAAAATTCAAAATGTGTTCATATCGATATAGAGTCTGGAAAAACCCTCAATATCAATCCTAGTATTTCTCTAGATGAACAAGAATGCCTAATCACTCTCTTAAAAAAACATAAGGGGGAATTTTCCTAGGATTACACAGACATGAAGGGAATCCCTTCTAATCTTTGCACCGACCACATTTATATCAAAAGTGACTCCCGCCCTATGTGCCAGCCTCAACTAAGAATGAACCCCAATATTAGGGACATAGTGAAGGAAGAAAATAAAAAAATCTTGGAAGTAGGATCTATATATCCCATCTCAAACAACGAGTGGGTGTCTCCACTCATGATAGTGCCCAAGAAGAATGGTAAATGGAGAGTTTGTGTGGACTATAGAGAGTTGAACAAGGAAACACAGAAATATCACATTCCCATGCCTTTCGTCGATGAAGTACTTGACAGCTTATCTAGGAAGAATTTGTTCTCCTTCCTGGATGGGTTTAGCAGGTACAATCAAATCCATATTGCTCCTGAAGACCAGGATAAAAATACCTTGACCTATCCCTGGGGGACTTTTGCATACAGGGTGTTTCCCTTTGGCTTATGCAATGCACCAGCCACATTTCAGAGAGTTGTTATTGACATCTTTTCAGAATTGGTTAATGATGGTATGGAAATTTTCATGGATTATTTTACTCCTTATGGCAAGAACTTTGAAGAAGCATTGAAAAATGTGGAAAAGGTTTTAACACACTGTGAACAGACCCAACTATCTTTGAGCATTGAAAAGTGCCACATGATGATGAGTGAAGGGGTAGTGGTGGGGAATTTTATCTCTGTTGATGGCATCCAGGTAGATCCCTCTAAAATTAGGGTAATAAAAATTTAACCACTACTGGAACTTAGAAATAAGTGTGTAGTTTCTTAGGGCATGCTGGTTATTACAGAAGATTTATAGAAAAATTTTCCGAACTTAGCTCTCCTTTGTTTTCATTATTAATGAAGGATGTGCAATTTATTTGGAATGAGGAATGACAAATAACATTTGTTAAACTTAAGGAGAATATGTCTACAACTCCCGTCCTAAGGGGGCCCAATTGGGCCTTGCCTTTTCACATTTCTTCAAATACCTCTGATACTACCATTGGAGAAGTTTTAGGACAGAAGAATGGTCAAGCACCTTATGCAGTCTATTACATTAGCAAAAAAATAGCCCCTATTGAACTTAATTATACTGTTACCGAGAAGGAGCTTTTAGCCACCGTTTACTCCATTAACAAATTTAGACACTACATCAGTGGATATTCCACCTTTTTGCACACCGATGACTCAACCATCAAGTATCTAATGAATAAACCTATTACAAATGCTCGGGTAACTAGATGGCTATTATTATTATTATAGGAATTTGATATCACTATTTTAGACAGACCTAGAAAAGAAAATGTTGTCGCTGATTTCTTATCTCGTTTTATTAACAGTGATGATAATATTCCTTTTGAGGACTCTTTTCCAGATGAACACTTATTTGCAGTTTTAGCTTATTCCCCTTGGTATGCAGATGTCGCTAACTACTTGGATGCATGGAAGCTTCCGACACATTTGTCAAAAAGAGAAAAGAGAAAAATCATTCAACAAAGTGCCAGGTATCATTGGATAGGTGGTCATCTCTTCTACACAAGCCCTAATCTTGATATTAGAAGACATGTAAGAGAAGATGAAATATTCCATATTCTGAAGGCCTTCCATGACAAGCCTTGCGGGGAACATTTTGCAGATAGAAGGATAGGTCATAAGGTGCTAAGAATGGGATACTATTGGCCAACACTTTTCAGGGATGCAAAAAGATATGTCTAGTCTTGTGACAGCTGCCAGAGGATGGGACAACCTAACAGATTGGATCAAATACCTCTTCAACCACAGTTGGTGGTTGAACCTTTTGACATATGGGCCTTATATTTTGTTGGCCCTATCAACCCTCATTCTAGGAAGAAATCCTACATCTTGGTTTGTACCGACTACATGACAAAATGGGTAGAAGCTGTGGCTTTGGTGAAAGCCAATGACCAGGCTGTAATCGATTTCCTGTATGGTGAAATATTTACCAATTTCGGCGTACCCAAGGAAGTGGTTACAGATGGAGGACCTCAGTTTGTGTCGCATCAATTTGAATCTTTGCTACTAAAGTACCATATTCAGCACTAGATAACATCACCGTACCATCCCCAGGCCAATGGCCAAGTGGAAAGAACTAACAAATTTATTGAATCCATCCTTACCAAAATAGTTAGGATCCATTAAAGACATTGGGCTGATGAAGCATTGTGGGCATATCGTACTACTTGGCGCAATACTATAGGTTTCTCTCCTTATGACATGGTGTATGGAAAACGTGTTGTCTTCCCCATTGAATTTGAAATCAAGACCTTGAAGACAACTATGGAGGTAAACTTAGATGTGACTGAAGCTCAGAGGAGTAGATTAAATCAATTGAATGAACTTGATGAGAAACGTTTAGCTACTGTGGATCAGACATTATTAATTCAGCAACAGAGATCCAATTGGCACGATTGATTCATCAAAAAGAAAGTCTTCTGTGAAGGAGAGGTTGGGAATTATTATATGATTCAATATTGAAAAGGGACTTCAAGCGTAATTTACGCACAATATGGTTGGGCCCATACTTGGTATATAGAGTATTTGATAATGGCACGGTCTGCATGGTTACCATTGATGAGAATCGTGCACCATTATTTGCTAATGGTCACAAGCTGCGACTGTACCATAAGCCGATTTCGAAGGATGCATTCACTTCACATATTGTATTTGATCTAGAATACTTGTTAGAACAAGGGCATGAATCTTTCTCTTCCCCTCTCAATCTTTAGACAATCGCTGTGATTCCTACATAACGTTTTGTACATAAATAAATTGATATTTTTATTATTATTATTATTTTTCCTTTTCACTTGATCCATTTTTTTCAAGAATATGTGCAGGAATGTACCTGAGGAGTAATGTGTTAGAAAAATCAACCTATAGTTTCCTACCTTAGACATTAGTTAATCCAATTTTGTCTTATTTTCCTAGTTTCCAATATTCCACTCTATGCAAGTTGTCTTCCACTTGCCATAGAAGTCAAAATTGCTAAACCTGAGACATGGAGTGCTTGGTAAACCTCATGGAATCCATATTTAGCATATCTTATTTATTCCAAATCCTCCCTAGCACATATCTACTTCGTCTTCTAAGTTGCATGCTTTATTGAGATTTATGGCAAAAGGGAAGGTAAGACTAGGTGTAGTTGACTTGTTTTTTTCCCTCATAATCCTCCATTATTTTCTCCTAATAAAAGAATGTATGATTTTTATTTCCATCAATTATTAGCTTCCCTACTTGAATTTTCTAATTCATGAGCCTCTAGGTAGATTTGGAAACTGCTTTATGCACCTATGGGGGATTTGACTAGATTTAGTAAGCCTACTTTTTTACTATTTCGAATGGCATCCTTATACATTAGAATATATCATGTAATTATATATTTCAGCAGCCTATGAATTCTTAAGGTTTTCTATTGTACACTTATTCAATAAATATTAGTGTTATGCTGCAATTTCAGTCTCCTTTGTGTGTAAATTTCCATGTTTGATTAGCAATTTTTTGAGTGTAATTGTTATATCACTTGGGTTCAATTTCCACATGGCATCAAAGCATTTGTAGATCGATTTCTCTCCTTCCATATTGCTATTGTAGGTTCGACATCTTGACTGGAAGCAAATGCTATTGGTTGGAGGGCACAATTCTGAGCTATGGATCAATCTCTGAAGATCATCTTGACACAATTTAATTTCTTTAAATGGAAAGTAGAGATGGACATACTGTTGAGAGAGAAAGGTATCTATAGGGTGACTGTGGAAACTGAGGAAGAGCCCAATGCAGCTGCAAAGAAAATTAAATGGCACAACAGGAGGGATGAGGCCTATGGTCTTCTGTTTCTGAGCATATCCAGGGACCTCCTTTTCCATCTTGATGGATTGACATCACCTAATGAAGTGTGGGAGAATCTTGTAGAGATTTTTGGTAAGATATATGAGATGAGAGGAAATCAAATCAAGAATGAATTGATCTCTTTGAGTCCTAGCAGCTTCGAATCCCTGCAACTCTACTTTTCCAAGTTTAAAGCCCTTGTTTTGCAGCTAAAACCGTGTGGAATTGAAAAGAAGGAAGATAAACTAGTTTTGGCCATACGCTTGAAGCTTGGCCCTAACTATTCAGTGTTTGTTTTGACCTTCCATGCCACCAAGTTGATAGCTAGAGCCTGTAAGATGCCTAATCTTGCAGAGTTCATGGAATCCCTCACACAAGAACAAGATAAACTGGTGATGATGGGCACCATCAAACCTTCCAAATACCAAGATTTGGTTGCTGAAGATTCAAGGGTTGATTCAAAAGGAAATAAGAAAGCCAAGAAGCCACCTGAGCAAAAGAGAGAGAAGAACAAGTCTCAAGAGGAGCCCCAAGGCTCCAAGAATAACTTCTAGAAGAAGAAGAACAAAGGATAAATGAGCAAGTGCACATACTTCAGTAAGGGCTATCATCATAAAATCACATGTATGAAGAATCAAATTGACATGTTGACCCAACTTTTGGAGAATAATAACATCTCTCTTCCTGATTTCTCAAAGAAGAGGGAAGGAGGATCAAATTCAGAGGACAGAGAGAGAGTACATGCATTGGTTGCTGGAACATCAAGCTCACCTAGCTTCATCATAGACTTTGGAGCTTCAAGACATATGGTTTTTACCAAGGAGGCATTCTCCTCTCTTGACATGTAGAAAGGTCCACCAATAGTGCTGGGAGATGACTCTCTCACTGACAGTTTTAGAAAAGGAAGGATTGGTCTTGACCATGGTAAGTTCAGTAATGTATCATATGTTCCAGGTCTTTCCTTTACCCTCTTGTCAGTGTATCAAATGACTCACACAGGGTCTCCAAAGAAGGTCATATTCTCCCCTGATGATGTGTATATCACAGAGATATCGAATGGTAAAGTCATTACAAAAAGAGTTGTAGATCACACTTCGAAGGTATACATGTTTTCACATTTTTTTCCCTACTCAAACCCCTCTGCTCTTGTAATTCATGCTAATTAGGAAAGCAAGATTTGACATGAAATATTTGGCCATCTTAACTATAAGTATCTTTCCACTCTAAGTGAAAAATAAATGGTCATAGGATTACCAAAGATTAAATTTTCCAAGGGAGTCTGTCAAGGTTGTATCCTAGGAAAACACCCAGAGCATAAATTTGAGAGAGATAGTCATGAGAGAACCTCTGCACCTCTTGCATTGATCCATAGTGATGTTTCTGGTCCATTTCCTCATATGTCAATGATTCGAGCCAAATATGCATTGAACTTCATAGATGACATTTCCAGGTATTGTTGGGTTTACTTCCTAAATCATAAGTCTGAAGCTTTTGGCCTCTTCAAAGTCTTTAAGGATTTGGTTGAAAACCAGTGTGGGAGGAGACTCAATATCCTCAGATATGACAATGGTGGTGAGTATTTCAATTCTGAGTTCATTCAATATTGTGAAGATGCAGGTATTCAGATGTAACATTCAATCCCTTACACACCATAGTAACATGGTGTTGCTGAGAGAAATAACATATCACTGAAGGAGATGGCAACCTGAATGATGGAGGCTGAGACTTTTCCACCAAAGTTTTGAGCTGAGGCTATAAACTGTGCATCCTATATCTAAAATAGGGTGCCTCATAAATATCTTGATGGCATGACTCCTTTCGAATCTTGGAGTGGGCACAAGCCAGATGTGACCCATTTCAGGATTTTTAGCTCAAAGGCTTGGGCTAGAATTCCAACTGAAAAGAGAAAGTATTTGCAGCCCCAAATCCAAGAGTGTCTATTTTTTGGGCACTATGAAGATTCAAAAGGGTAAAATCTGATCAAATTGAGCACAAACAAAGCCTTCATTGAAAGGAGTGTTCAGTTCCAATAAGAGCCTTTAGCAGCAATTGAAGTTGGAGAGTCTTCTTCACCACCAGAACCATTGAATGTAAGTGAAGAGACAAATGAGTTTGATGATTCTGATATGTATGATAATGATGATTTAATTTCAGATCATGATAGTCCTACAATACAAAAATGGGTAGAAAAGACCATTCATGCAGCTGGGGAACCAACTAGAAATCCTAGTGCTCCTAGAAGGACTAGATCTCAGTTTGAGAGTGCCCTGTGTATGAAAGACCCTTTGTTTGTAGAGAAGTCCTATATTATGGTTGAATCAGACCCATATACATATGAATATGCAGCACACGTTCCAAGATGGAAAACATCCATGAAATAAGAATTCAACTCACTTCAGAAGAACAACACTTGGGAACTGGTTGATCTTCCTCCAGGGAGGAAGCTAGTTCAATGTAAGTGGGTTTCCAAAAATAAGTTTGCTACTGATGGTTCACCTTTGAAATATAAGGCCATATTGGTAGCCAAGGGATACTTATAGGTACATTGTATTGACTACAATGAAACCTTTGCACCAGTGGCAAAGATGGACTCCATCAAGATAGCCTTAGCCATTGCAGCTTCGAAGCAGTGGGAGGTACATCACATGGATGTGAAGTGTGCTTTCTTGAGTGGAGATCTCACTGAAGATATTTACATGCAACAGCCTCGATGCTTTGTTACTAATCCATATTTTGTGTGCAGGCTAAAGAAATCATTGTATGGGCTTAAGCAAGCCCCCAGGGCTTGGTATGCCAAGATTGATGGCTTTTTGCTGTCATTGAGTTTTGTTTGATGCAAGTATGATCCTAATGTTTATTTGAAGCTGATTCATGGTTCTTTGATGATTATTGTCTAATATGTGGATGACCTTCTTATTACAGGAAGTTCAAAGAAAGAGATTTCCTCCTTAAAGGATGCAATGAACCATCCATTTTCTATGACTGATTTGGGGTTGTTGAGCCAATTCTTGGGTCTCGAAATTGCTCAATCCAAACATGGAATAAAAGTACATCAGTCCAAGTATGCTTTAGATTTTCTGAACAATTTCAACATGAAATATTGCAAGCCAAGCAAGACTCCCTTTATTTCAGGAGTTAAGCTTGAAGAAGCAGGTTCTTCTTGTTAGAATAATCAACCCATAGTTTACCCACTTAGACATTAATTTTATTATTTTTGTCTTATTAGCCTAGTTCATGTGTCCCACCTTGTGCAAGTTGTATTTTACCTATCCATAGTGGTCAAAATTGCCTTATTTGACTCATCTAGCGCATGGGAAATCCCAAGGAATCAAATCTACTTTATTCCTGGCCTCCTAGGTGCCCTTCTGCTTTATTGCCTTCTTTTTCAGTGTTTTAAGGCAAATGGAAAAGCTAGACTAGGTGAGGTGAACTAGTTTTTTGTCCTTTTCATCCTCCACTCTTTTCTCCTTACAAAAGCATGTATGATATGCCATTCCACCAATCTTTAGCTTGCCTAAGCCATTTTTCCAATTCGTGATCTCCGTGACAGATTTGGGATCAGCTTTTTACACCTATGGGGGATTTGCTTATTTTTAGTAAGCCTGCTTTATGCTAGATTTGAATTTATCCTCATGCATTTGAATCCCTGATGTATGTTATTTATTCAGCAACCTATTATGTTATAGGGTTGGCTATTGTACACTGAGTTAATACAGTTTAGTGTTCAGCTCCAATTTCAGTCTCTTTTGTGAGTGATTTTGCATGATCAATTGTTAATTGTTGTGAGTAAAATTAATCTATCACTGGGTTCAATTTCCACATGGTATCAGAGACATTATAGATCTATTTCTCTCGTTCAATTTTTTTTTGCAGGTTCGACATCAGTGACTGGGAGCCTTCTACTGACAGCCGGGACAGATTTTGTAAGCTATAGATCAATCACAGAAAACTATCTTGACTCCCTTCAATTTCTTTGAATGGAAAGCAGAGATAGAGATACTATTGAGAAATAAATGCCTCTATATGGTGACTATGGAAACAGAAGCAGAGCCCAATACAGCTGCAGAGAAGATAAAATGGTACAACAGGAGGGATGAGGCTTATGGCCTCCTGTGTCTGAGTATTTCCAGAGACCTCCTTTTCCATCTTGATGGATTGACATCACCGAATGAAGTATGGGAGAATATTTTTGATCTTTTTGGAAAGATAGATGAGATGAGGGGACATCAAATAAAAAATGAGTTGGTTTCTCTGAGTCCAAATAGCTTTGAATCCCTGCAGCTATATTTCTCCAAGTTCAAAGCACTTTTTTTGCAGCTGAAACAGTGTGGGATCGAAAAGAAAGATGATCAGCTCATCCTGGCCATCCTCTCGAAGCTAAGCCCTGACTATTTAGTGTTTGTTTTGACCTTCTATGCCACAAAACTAATAGCTCGAACCTGGAAGATGCCTAGCTTTGCAGATTTCATGGAATCTCTCACACAAGAACAGGAGAAGCTGGTGATGATGGGCACCATCAAACCATCCAAATATTGGGCTCTGATTGCTAGAGATTCGAAGGTGGATTCAAAAAGCAAAAAAAAAGCAAAAAGTCTACCTGAGCAAAAGAGAGACAAGAAACAGTCTCCGGAGGAGCCACAAGGTTCCAAGAAGAACTACCAGAAGAATAAAAACAAAGGTGAAATGAGCAAGTGCGCATACTGCAATAAGGGCAATCACTCTGAAATATCTTGTATGAAGAAGCAAATAGATATTCTGACCCAACTCCTAGAGAAGAATGGCATCTCCCTTCCAGACAGCTCAAAGAAGAGATAAGGAGGATCAAGTTCAAATGACAGAGAGAGAGTTCATGCATTGGTTGCTGGCACATCAAGATCACCCAGTTTTATCATTGATTCTGGAGCTTCAAGAAACATGGTTTCGACCAAGGAGGCCTTCTCCTCACTTGACATGTCGAAAGGACCACCTATAGTACTGGGAGATGACTCTCTCACTGAACGTTTGGGCAAAGGGAGGATTGATCTTGATCATGGCCAGTTCAGCAATGTCTTGTATGTGCCTGGTCTTGCCTCCAACCTCTTGTCAGTGTACCAGATGACCCACACTGGGTCTCCTAAGAAAGTCATATTCTCCCTGATGAAGTTGAGATCATAGAGATCTCAAGTGGTAGAGTCATTGCAAAAGGAGTTGCGAATCATGCTCAAAAGGTATACATGTTCTCACACTTCCTACCTTACTCAAACCCCTATGCTCTTCTAATTCATGCTAATGAAGCAAGCAAGCTTTGGCATGAAAGATTTGGCCACCTAAACTACAAATATATTTCTGATCTTAGTGAAAAAGAGATGGTCATAGGGTTTCCCAAGATAAAATTTTCCAAAGGAGTCTGCCAAGGTTGTATCCTAGGAAAACACCCAGAGCATAAATTTGAGAGAGCTAGTCATGAGAGAACCTCTGCACCCCTCAAGCTGATCCATAGTGATGTTTCTATCCCATTCCCTCATATGTCCATGAGTCAGGCCAAATATGCATTGACTTTCATTTATGACTTTTCCAGGTATTGCTGGGTTTACTTCCTGAAACACAAGTCTGAAGTTTTTGGCCTATTCAAAGTCTTTAAGGCTTTGGTTGGGAACCAGTCTGGGAGGAAACTCAAGGTCCTCAGATCTGAAAATGGTGGTGAGTATGTCAATTATGATTTTATTAACTATTGTGCAGATGCAGCATTCTATCCCTTACACACCATAGCAAAATGGTGTTGCTGAAAGGAAGAACAGATCACTGAAGGAGATGGCAACATGCATGATGGAGGCCAAAACTTTGCCACCAAAGTACTGGGCCGAAGCTATCAACTGTATAGAATATATTCAGAATAGGGTGCCTCATAAACAGCTTGATGGTATGACTCCCTTTGAATCAAGGAGTGGGCACAAGCCAGATGTGACCCATTTCAGGATTTTTGGCTCAAAGGCTTGGGCTAGAATTCCAACAGAGAAGAGGAAGGCTTTGCAGCCCCAAAGCCAAGAGTGTATTTTTGTTGGATACTCTGAAGATTCAAAAGGGTACAAACTGATAAATTTGAGCACAAACAAATCCTTCATCGAAAGGTGTGTTCAGTTTGAAGAAGAACCCCTTGCAGCAGTGGAAGTTGGTGAAGCCTCTTCACCACCTGAACCTTAGGAAGTAAGTAAAGAGTTTGTTGAACATGCTGATTCTGATTTGTCTGATGGCTATGATTTTATTGCAGACCCTAACAGCCCTACAAGGCCAAAATGGGCAGCCAAGACACTACATGTAGCAGGAGAGCTAGCTGGGGATCCCAATGACCCAAGGAGGACTAGATCTCAATTTGAGAGTGGTCTGTGCATGAAGGATCCTATGTTTGCTGAAAAATGCTATTTGATGGTGGAGTCTGATCCTCAAACATATGAAGAAGCAGTAGGAGATCAAATATGGAAAACAGCCATGAAGGAGGAGTTCAGCTCACTCCAGAAGAGCAACACATGGGAGCTAGTGGATCTTCCCCCAGGGAGAAAGTTAGTCTAGTGTAAGTGGGTCTATAAGACAAAATTTGCTGCTTATGGTTCACCACTGAAGTACAAGGATATATTGGTAGCCAAGGGCTACTCACAGGTTCATGGCATAGATTACAATGAGACTTTTTCCCCAGTGGCAAAGATGGATTCCATCAGGCTAGCCTTAGCCATTGTAGCCTCAAGGCAATGGGAGGTACATCACATGGATGTAAAATGTGCCTTCCTGAATGGAGATCACACTAAAGAGATATATATGCAGCAGTCTCAATTTTTTTCTACTAACCCTTCTCTTGTGTGCAGGTTGAGAAAGTCATTGTATGGGTTAAAGCAAGCCCCCAGGGCTTGGTATGCCAAGATCGATAGCTTCTTGCTATCACTGAATTTTGTTCGATGCAAATCAGATACAAATGTCTATTTGAAGTTAGTTAATGGTTCATTAATGATCATTGTGTTATATGTTTATGACCTCCTCATTACAGGAAGCTCAAAGGCTGAGATTGCTTCCTTAAAGAGTGCTATGAACCAAGCCTTCTCCATGACAGATTTGGGGCACTTAAGTCAATTTTTGGGGCTTGAGATTGCTCAAACCAAAGCTGGAATAAAGGTGCACCAGTCCAAATATGCATTGGAATTGTTGAACAAATTCAGAATGAAGGATTTCAAAGCAAGAAAAACTCCTTTCCTTTCAGGAGTGAAGCTGGAAGAAGTTGATTCTTCACCTATGCTAAACAATACACTGTATTGGCAATTGAGTGGATGTTTGTTGTATCTGACACATACTAGACCTGGTATTTGTTATGCAGTAATTGTGGCTTCTAGATACATGGATCATCCTCATGAGATCCATTGGAAAGAAGCCAAAAGGATCCTTAACTTTGTTCAGGGAACAAGGACACATGGGATCTTCTATAAAGAAAAATCTGATCTTGATTTGATTGGATTTACTGACAGTGATTGGGCCGGTGATAGCACAGATAGAAAGTCCACATCAGGATATGTTTTCATGCTTTTAGAAGGGCCAATCAGCTGGTTAAGCAAGAAAGAGAGTGCCACTGCACTCTCATCTACAGAAGCAGAGTACAGAGGAGTTGTTAATGCAGCAACTCAATGTTTATGGTTGTAGAGTTTACTTGGAGAGTGTGGTTTCAAACCAGAGTCAACTACCATCTACTATGATAACTAGAGTACCATTCAAATCTATAAAGGTCCAGTTCAGAAGCAGAGAAACAGACACATTGAGATCCATATGCACTACATCAAAGAACTTGTGCATGATGGCACCATTCACCTACTCTTCTGTTCATCTTCAGAACAAGTAGCTGATATCTTCACCAAAGCATTTTGTGAGAAGACCTTCAGCAATCTCAAATCAATGTTGTGGATTGCTGATCATGCTATGAAGCATGAGTGAAGACAAGATTTCAAATTTTGTTTACAATCCATGTTTAAGGGAGGATTTTCCCAAGTTGGTTTTGCCTCTTTCCTTGTTTAAATGGACATGCAGTATGTAAAGGGTGACTAAGCCTTGTTGCTAGGCCCTATAATTTTCTGATATATTACTCATAATTCAGGCTTAAGGGGGGGTTTTAGAATAATCAACCCATAGTTTACCCACTTAGACATTAATTTAATTATTTTTGTCTGATTAGCCTAGTTCATGTGTCCCACCTTGTGCGAGTTGTATTTTACCTATCCATAGTGGTAAAAATTGCCTTATTTGACTCATGTAGTGCATGGGAAAGCCCAAGGAATCAAATATACTTTATTCCTGGCCTCCTAGGTTCCCTTCTGCTTTTTCTGCTTTATTGCCTGCTTTTTCAGTGTTTTAAGGAAAATGGAAAAGCTAGACTAGGTGAGGTGAACTAGTTTTTTGTCCTCTTCATCCTCCACTCTTTTCTCCTTGAAAAAGAATGTATGAGCTACCATTCCACCACTATTTAGCTTGCCTAATCCATTTTTCCAATTTGTGAGCTCCATGACAGATTTGGGATCAGCTTTTTACACCTATGGGGGATTTGCTTATTTTTAGTAAGCATGCTTTATGCTAGATTTGAATTGCTCCTCATGCATTCAAATCCATGATGTATGTTATTTATTCAAAAACCTATTATGTTACAGGGTTGGCTATTGTACACTGAGTTAATACAGTTTAGTGTTCAGCTCCAATTTCAGTCTCTTTTGTGAGTGATTTTGCATGATCAATTGTTAATTGTTGTGAGTAAAATTAATCTATCATTGGGTTCAATTTCCACACTTCTCCTGGGGTAAATAATACACTATATAGGAAATTGGTTGGGTGTTTGTTGTACCTTACACACACTCGACATGATATTTCTTATGTAGTAAGTGTGTCTTGAAGATACATGGATCAGCCTCATGAGATCCATTGGAGAGTAGAGAAAAGGATCCTTAACTAAGTTCAGGGAACACGAACTCATGGGATCTTCTACAAAGATAAATATGATCTTGATTTGAATGGGTTTACTGACAGTGATTGGGCAGGTGAAAACACAGATCGAAAGTCAACATCAGGATATGTGTTCATGCTTGCTGAAGGACCAATTAGCTGGTCAAGCAAGAAACAGAGTGCCATAGCACTCTCATGTATAGAAGTAGAGTACAAAGGAGTTTTAAATTTAGCAACTCAATGTTTATGGTTGCAGGGGATACTTGGTGAGTGTGGCTTCGAATCAGAGTTTTCAACTATTATCTATTGTGATAATTAGAGTACCATTCAAATATGTAATGATCCATTTTAGAGATAGAGAACCAAACACATTGAGATCCATATGCACTACATCAGACAGCTTGTGCATGATGGCAGCAATCACCTACTCTTCTATGCATCTTCAGAACAAGTAGCAGACATCTTCACCAAATTTTTTTGTGAGAAGACATTCAGCAATCTCAAATCATTGCTGGGGATTTCTGATCATGCTGTGAAGCATGATTGATGACAATATTTTCAAATTTTGTTTTACTATCCATGTTTAAGGGAGGATTTTCCCGCTAGGTTTTTTCCTCTTTCCTTGGTTAAATGGACATGCAGTATGTAAAGGGTGACCAAGCCTTCCTACTAGGCCCTATAGTTTTCTAATATTTACTCATAAATTCAGGATTAAGGGGGGGTGTTAGAATAATCAACCCATAGTTACCTACCTTAGACATTAATTAATCCATTTTTGTCTTATTTGCCTAGTTTCCAATATTCCACTCTATGCAAGTTGTCTTCCACATGCCATAGAAGTCAAAATTGCTAAAAATGAGTCATGGAGCACTTGGGAAACCTTCTATAATCCATATTTAGCATATCTTCTTTACTCCAGATCCTCCCTAGCGCATATCTGCTTTTTCTGCTAAGTTGCCTGCTTTATTGAGATTTATGGCAAAAGGGAAAGTAAGACTAGGTGTGGTTGACTTGTTTTTTTCCCTCATCATCCTCAATTATTTTCTCCTAATAAAATCACGTATGAGTTGTCTTTCCATCACTTATTATCTTTCCTACTTGACTTTTCCAATTCGTGAGCCTCTAGGTAGATTTGGAAATTGCTTTATCCACCTGTGGGGGATTTGACTAGATTTAGTAAGCCTACTTTTTAACTATTTCAAATGGCATCCTTATGCATTTGAATATCTCATGTAATTATATATTTCAGCAGCATATGAATTCATAAGGTTGGCTATTGTACACGTATTCAATAAAGATTAGTGTTATGCTCCAATTTCAGTCTCCCTTGTGTGTAAATTTGCATGTTCGATTAGCAATTTTGTGAGTGCAATTGTTCTATCACGTGGGTTCAATTTCCACACAATGGTCATAATAGGGCCTAAAAATCACTGGCATCCTTTTTTAACTTCCTGCTTTAGAAGAACACTCCTTAAAATAACCAGTGAACAGTCAGTCACAACTACGATTCCTATAAAAATTGCCTAATTATCTGTTTACCTGCAGCTGCAACACAATAATTATTTATCTATTTTTCCATCTACTTGCAGCTGCAACATCGTAAAAAAATGCCCTTTTCCCATTCCGTGCAGCTGCAACACCGTAAAATAACGCCCTTTTTCCCATTCCACGCAGCTCCAACACTGTAAAATAATGCTTTTTTCCTGTTCCGCACAACTGCAACACCGTACCTAATTCCTTTTTCTCTCCCACAAAGCTGCGACTCTGTTTCAATTTTTCCCATTTTTACCTTTTTCGGTAGCTGCGACTCTGTTTCAATTTTTCCAATTTTTACCTTTTCTGGCAGCTGTGACACCATTTCAATTTTTCCCATTTTTACCTTTTTTGGCAGGTGCAACTCCACCAAATCTGGCTAATTTTTCTATGATTCATGGTTGCAACTCCGCTAAACTAGTTGATTTTTCTATTCCTCATGGATGAGACTCCCCTAATATTGTAAGAACTCTTTACAATTTTGGTTTGCGACTGCTCCAGATCTAGCAAGAATTCTTGTTACTGGCAATTCCAACTTACTTCACAACATTCATTATGTTTCCGACAGGATTGATAATATGGTTTTGGTTTGCCGGGAGAAAAGATCATGATAGAGCGCTTGCAATAATGTTCAAATTTAAATGGTTGCACTTCACACGCTTTATTATCCTCAAGGGTCATGGTTCATAGCATATTTACGAAGGTATGGTTCTCATTATCTACTTGATTAAGCGTTAACTAGATTTGACAGAATTAATCATGCCTTGTTTTTTTGCCCATTATTGCACCCAAATACCGTTAACTTTCCACTCATACGAATTAATGGCTATTTAAGCTTATCCGATAACCTCCATTATTCCTAGTTTGGGATAAATTTTCCAAACATTTCCATGCTCTTAACTTTATGAATTTACCCAACTCCACTCTTGGTTGTTCATGCATACTCTATGCTTTAACCTCATTTGTTGGGACCTGCAATCTGTTGGGCTGATAAAGAATCCAAAAGTGAAACAAACATGGGTATCCCAGCTCAGCATGAACCTCCAATCACACGAGAATTGAGAAGAAATGTTGATGTTTTCGCTATTTCTAAAGCTACGGGATGGACTGAATTCTTCCAACGCCTTAATGGGTTCCATCAAGAGATAGATATACAATTTTCCTTAAATCTTACAGAAACCCACTCAAAGGTTAAAGGGTTACATATAGAAGTCTCTAAAGCAATAGTGGCTGAAGTGACCGTCCTTCCTCAGGTGCGAAGAGCCTCGTTTGGTCAAAGAACCCCCAATGCTGCTACAGTACAAGATATTTTGATAGAGGGGGAACAAATTCTTTAGTCAAGGTGAGGGATAGAGTTACAATCACTCCCTCAGCCATGGGATCAAGTAGTAGTCTTCTTAAAAAAGTATATCACCTGTGAAGGTAGGTATCATACTGTTTATGATTTTGAACTTCCTCTATTGTCTCATATATGCCATAGGGCCTTATTGAATATTCCATTTTATCTATTTAAATACCTACACCATATGGCGGGGTTTTTCAGAACAGCCAAGCATACAAACTCCTCCCTTACCCACCATGACCTAATCAAATTAATATTCTTAAGGGCCTTAGCTAAAAGGAATCAATCTTGGGAGCAATTCACAGGTCAAATTCAAATAAACCAGGAACCCACCCTTTTTTCTGGCGTTCCAATAGAGGAAGAAGTAGAAGTACCTATACTCTTGGGGGCTGTTCAAATCTAAGAATATCATGCAAATGTATAGTTGGGGGTAGATGAGGAGTAACAGGAGGATGAGATTCCCTCCAATTTAGTTGGGGGGGATATGAGACTAGATCAGATGATCAGATAGATGACCAAGCAGAGGAATTGGAGGAAAATGCAAGAGAAAACCCTGTGGAAAGATTAAATAATGTGGAAGATCTGACAACAGAGGATGAACATGGAGCAACATTGGATGTTGGGACAGCTGAAGCCAAGGATGTTAGATACATGATAACAGAAGAGAATGCATAGGTATTGACCACTGAATCTTCCCCTGAATGGGGGGGAACTCTAATTGAAGAAGAAAAGAAGGACGCTGAGATAGAAGACATCCCTTCCACATTCGCTGCAAATCTAGAGATTCCTGCACCATGAAAGAAAAGAAGGAGGTTAAAAGAGGAGGCGTAGTCATCACTATCGATAAGAAGAAAAATAATCAGGTCGGTTATAGCAGCTAAAGAAACATGGGAAATATGGGAAACCCTACAAGAAAATATTGAATTCCCTAGTCTTAGACCTAAAGCAAATGATGCCCCATAGGACTTGGCTGTAGAGGAACCTCAAATTGAGGGAATTTTTCATGAAAATGGTCTACTAAAAGAAAAAGTACAAACACTTCGGATATAAATAGAAAACTGGAAGTAAGCATGCAAGAAGCAGGTAGAAAGGAAGCTGCACACATTGGTTGAATCTATAGACCGATTAGAAGGATCACCTCCTGCTAAGGATGGTGAGGAGGAATAGAGAGTGCTTTGCCCTGTGTGTGGAGAAATATTTAACCAGTTAGGATACAAAGTCATAGTTTGTTCCTTTGTGATGCAACAACCCGTACCAGCAACTGTGGAAGAACAAGGACAAGAAGCACCTAAGATGGAAGTGAGGGATACAGAAGAAATAGAAATGATCCCTGGTATAGAAAAGGGAGAAAATGAGGAAGTACAGTCACAACCAATAGAAGAAACAAAAGCACTCCTAGGACAATCTTATTGGAAGGACATTGAAGCTCCCCGAGAGCTACCTCAGCAATTGGAAGCAGTAGATAAAAAGGGTGCTGATACACAAGAACTAGCACCCCCGAACATTCTTGTTGAAGTTTCCACCCAAATTGGGGCAGATGAACCCAAGATTGAAGACATTCCTGATTTTAATGAAGAATTCTATTATGTGACTCCTGAACCGTCTCGGGGTACAGAATTAATAGAGATGGAACCTCAGCAGTAGGATAATGATGAAGTTGACCAAGATGTTGTCACACAAGAACCAACACCCCCGAAAATTTTTGTTGAGACTCTCATGCAACAAGAAGAAATCAATCCTGAGGTGGACATCATCCCTGATTTGAATCTAGGAGAGGATGAACAAATGAAATCACAGTCCTCTGGAGACACTGAAATTAACGAAGAACAATTCCATATTGCAGAGGACATGGAAGTAACTCCAGTAGCATGAAGAAATAGAAGGGCATGGATCTGATACACAAGAACCAGTAGCCTTGAATCTCCTTGTCAAAGCTGCAGCTGAAAATCAAGCAAATGGGGATATTAATGTTTAGGAAGAGGTTGCCAGACAAGAACCAACACCTTCACGATTGGCGACTGAGGGTGTTGTAGGAGAACTCCAAGGATAGGATGTTGTTACACAAGAACCAACATCCCAGAAGTTGTTTTAGAGGAACCTATGGTTGAAGATGCTGTTGGAGAAATTCAAATAGGGGATGCTGTTACACAAGAACCAGCATCCCTAGAAGTTATTGCAGGAATACCCATACATGTAGTGCAAAATGTTCAAGCTAAAGCATTAGGTGGCGAGGTATGGATTCAACTTTCACAAAATTTTGTCAATCTGGATTTTGATAATGAATATCATGCTGAAGATGAAGGGATCCAGAGGCTGACCCAAGAGCTCTCACTCCTAATAATAGAAGTGAGGAAGTGGAAGAGCTAGGTGGAGAGCTACTAAGATGGAATGGTTCCACTTACTGAACATAGGAATACCATCAGGGAATTGAAGGAAAGATGGGAAGAAGAACTAATGTTCCAGAAATTTTGCTGGCAAGAGGTACAAAAAGAGCTGAAGGAGATGAAAAATTTCAAATCCATGCAGTTGGAAAAAGACCAGTTGTACACTCTCTCCCAGGAACTAATAGGTACCATAGCACCATCTTCCTCAGAGCACCATTTTCCTCTTACCCTGTTTTTTTATTTGAACAATTCATTTTTTTTAAACTGAAGGATGTAAAAGAAAGGAGGCCTTATGAAATAGAAACCTTAGCTAAATTCCTAGAAACATTTCTGGAAAGTGATTTTGATGAGAAAAAATTCCTTTGTGAGATTTATTTACATGATTTGGCTTATCCCTTGGACCGCCATTCGAATCCTACCCCTTTCTTAGGTGATGTTCAGCTAATGGATTTTTCCTCCTTTGTTAGCAATCATGTTCAGTGGGAAAGATCCTTCCAAATTGTTTCTCATAATGAGTCCCACTCTAACCTTTGGGTTCGAAGTGAACCTCGAACCCCTCATCTTTTCCTTTCTCATCAGAACCATAGAATCACATGTCCCATCCAAACTCAGTAGATTATGGAACTTCAAGAAAAGGTTATCTCTACATGTGTCAACAAGATTTCCAAGCATCAACAATTGGCTTTGGAAGGTAGCCAACATTGATGGAAGGCTTCCTCTTCAACCTTGAGAAATAGAGATCCCTACTATTACAATAATTTTAAACATGCACTTTCTAGGGTTGAGGGATATGTTGGATGCATGAAGGAATGTGGAGTTAATTGGTTGGGACTAAAATTCAAATTCCCTCTCAACCGATGGCCACCAAAACCATACAAGGAAGACTTCTCATTGACAAAGGTAGAAGATAAGAAGTGTTGGAGATATTGGGTTGTCTGTAATGGATTTTTGGAAAAATAGGGAACACTTAAATTCCCATATAACTTTTCCTCTCTACATGAATGAAGTACAATGCCAGATTCACATCCATACTAATGGGGGTTGTTGCATAGGGGCATGCAACAAGATAGTTGGGGGGAGATGTTGGGCCCAGAAATGACCTTTTTTTTACCACATTTACCTATTCCTTTTTTACTTATCTTACTCCATTATATACACCAAACAGATGTTTTCCTTCACTTGATCCCTAAATTCATATAGGCATGACTAATTATTGTCTTATCTTATTAATACTTGTCATTGTTGTAATCAAGGCTCTATATCTTGAATTATGCTAACATATGGTGATTTTATAAAGATAATTCGAGATGTAAAGGATACTGGTGTAGCAGGATGAACGAATCAAGAGAGAGATGAACATTCATTACTGAGATGACTGCCACCTATTTCATCTCTACACAAAGGATGCATTCAAAGGTTACTATTCCATGCAAGTTGTACAAAGGTGGCTGCAAGAGGCTTGGCTGCAATAGTGCATCGCTTCTCAAGTGTAGCTGCAACTGATAGAGCATCTTCGAGATTGATCATGATTGTCATTGCTGGCTCAAGTAACATCCTTCCTATATTTTCGTCTTCTATCTCACCACAATTGTAACAGCATATCGTAATTGGGGTAGCCTGGAGATCAGAGATCTTCATGGCTGATCTATATTAGTGGGTACAAGTATGATTGTGAATGTATAAATACTGGGAACTATTCCAAGCTAGGGGTTGGAAATTAATTGATTTTGTTTTATAAGCTAATAATGACATAGACTGTAGTTTCAGTTTTATTATTTAATACAAGGAGCAAGATTCTTCTTATCTCGGCATTTAACGTGTGTTGATTTCTAGTGTCTCTGTTCAAAGGCTACGACCCACCTTGCTACATAGATTGCCAAGTTAATTAGGTATCTATTTCCTCTGTTGTGTTGTGTGGATGTTACACTAGATTTATTATTTTCTAATAGCTACAACAGTAAGCTTTATTGTGTGTTCCTTCAATCGATCAGTAATTGCATTCCCCGTGAGCTGTGGCAGAGTGGTCTGACAGTTGACTGTGTAGACTAATTTCATTTATGCAGAATGTGTGCTAGCTGTAACAGCCGATCTCATCCTTAGTTTCTTTCAATTGATGTATTTCTTGAGTCTTGTTAATTAAGTCCATTTGTAGCTATAATTGTTAAGCTCAATTTCTACATTTCTGAATTATAGATTAAGTTGGATTGAGATAGTTATAATGGATCTTCAAATGGCACGATAATTTAGGATTTAACTTTTTGCAAAAGTAAATCTAGATGTTTATTTTCTGAACCTCTCATTTCTAGATTGAGGATTGTAAGAAGGTGTTTGTGATTCTTCATTCTTAAGAAGGTAAATTAGATTAAGTTGATCTTGGGATGAGTTGGGTTAAATAGGAAAGTAGGACAATTCAATTACAGTATCAACTACTTAGTGTTTAAGCATATACATTGCAGATTATCTTTGAAATAAAATAATTCCCTAGGTTGACAATTAATATTGAACACTCTGTATCTTGGCTTTAATTAACTTGCATATAGGGTGTCCAATAGGTTCATTTTCTAAGTTGAGTTGTTATAAAAACCTTGAAAATATTCGCAGCTTCTGGGTGGTCAGTATTCCCAGTGGAGTCACCTTTCAAGGCTTTGAGTGGATTCACGAGAGAATATACAACCATCATGTGTCTAGGACTGGTTTTTCAACCATATCATAGATATAAACAATGTCGTTCTTCTTGAGAAGATAATAGCGATTAGGTCCTCGACAATGACGCCAAGACATTGGCACGTTGTAATTTTACTATGGTTGTGGTAGGAAGTCATAGGGGTAACCATTTCAAACCAATATTTAAACTACATTATAGCCAATATAGTTCGATAGGGATCTCTCATTGTCACAAGAACATTTCACATGTACATATGGCTTTGACAGGCACATAGCAGGGTAGAATTCTGATGGTAACAGGTTTGTTTGTAAACAAAAGATTGAAAGACAGATAAACATCAAAACATTGGGAAATGGAGTCACAATATGAATCATTCAAGGATATTACAACAAGTAATGAACCATTATTTCCTTTCTATATTATGAGGCAAAGTACAATATTCGTCCAAATATCTTCAAGTGATGGTAGGATAAAGGAGAAGAGTCTAGTGCAGCAAGGGGAACCTATCTATGGATGAATATATTGCAAACACCTTTAGTAGAATAACATGATAATGGAAATGACATAAATGGGTCATCTGACAATGATGAATTCCATAAAAACCATTACAAACACATTAAAAATGCTACATTTGATGAAAGGACTGCTTAATGAAATGAATTGCTCACAGACAACTAGAAAGCATTTAGTAGGAATTAACACATATGGAAAATTACATAAATAGAGAACACACACTAAATCCAGACACCGTGATCAATCTCATAAAATCAGAGAAGCATTTTCATTATTACTCCCAAAAATGTTTGTAGAGCTACCATCCCAACGCAGAGGCCTCAAAAATATGAAATTCCAATCAACGTCAATTTCCTCCGAAGAGGTTATATTTATAATGCAATGGATCTCGAGGCCCAGCTCAGAACATAGCCTAATTAGGTTACAAAATGGGAGAATCAATCTGGAATCAGCATCGTAGATTCTAACACCAGTGACGTGGCCCATTCTCCACGATTTTTACACAAAAGAGGAAATAAGGAATATTGAGCATGCTAAATAAAATAGGTAATGCGATGTCTAGTAGATTAGGATGACTTGACATGACAATGATGGCTCGAAGCACCTTTAATAGTTTTCTTCTGACTCATCTTGACTTGTTTCTCCTTCTACTTCTGACTTTTATGTTCATTCTGTGTTTGATAACATGTTATGTCTATGTTCGCTGCTGGAGGGAAGGTTTATGTTCCTTCTGTGTTTGGATTTTTGCTTGGTAACCTCCATATCTTTGGGTAGCACTGTTGGGTTCATAGACCTCAAGGAGAAAACCCCATTTATCAATAGTACTAAATCCTTGATGGGCTTGTGATTCTTTTCTACTTTTGGATGCTTCTATCTCCCATTTACATGTACTAGATCCTTCTTCCAGGCCATGCCATGTTGATGTATTTGTAACTTCGGAATGTATTCACTTGTATATCTTATGTATTGTACCCCGATGTTTATTCTAGGAAATGTTTGTAATGTAATTGAGTCATGTCATGCCCCGATGTTCCGATCAGGATTTTCTATAATGTAAACAAGTCATGTCAAGTCATTGTGTGTAACCCTCCTATTGATCAAGGTTTAAAGTCCCCGCAGTTGTGGGGCCCTATGGTTATTAGACTCTCCTAGTGAATTCGGCCCTAGTGAGCTATTGTCAAGTTAGGAATTAGTATAAATAGAGAGTGAGCCTCTCTATTTAACATACACTCACTCACGCTGAGTTGTAGCACATATCTAAGGGAGAAGAAGTTGTTGGGGATAGAAAGAAAGAGACTACTATTGTCGGGAGATCATCTTACTGTTTTGTGGTTTTACTTTTGGTGTCGATTCTATCTCTGAGAAATTTTCCAGTTTTTCTCCATTTATGTTTTCCCTGAGGAAAAACATTGTGTCCATTGTCTCTTGTGTTTTATTGCTATGCTTGTTATTCTCTCAATTAAATATCGTAATATAATGCCAGCTTGAATGATAAAATTCTAACATGGTATTAGAGCTAACCTGAGGAGGAGACACTATGCAGCCGTGGAAACTAGGGCTTACTTCTTTTTGGATCTCTCTCCACATATTTTCAACAAAACAAGGTTGGGATGACTCTCCTCCCTAGTGCAGATCTTTCTGTCGAAGAAGAATATGATTCTGAACATTTTCAGTTTTTGACCCGACATTGCTGCCGAAAATTAGGGCTTTCCACAGAAGTGGAATTTTTGAGTGATCCCAGGACTAGATTGATCTCCTCCTGAAAATCAAATTTTAGAGATCAAGATCAAATAATTTGGTTGGACATAACTCTGGGAAAGTCAAACCCTAATCTGCTCCTGAACCAGCACTGTAGAACTTCAACTTTAGATCTAGTTCCCACATCTTGACCTAGTAAGATCTAAATCCTTTGTATTTCCATTTGAGGTTCTCAGTTAAGATGTCTCACTATACCAAGCTTGATGAAAATCTTGATGGAGCTGATAACTTCCGAGCTTGGAAGTACAGGATCTCCCTAGTCCTGGAAGAAAATGAGTTGGACACCTACACCAATGAGGATGTTCCAGTTCTAGATAGAGATGAGGCTAAGGACTTACAAAAGAAGAAGTTGGTTATGGATAAAAGGATTATTGCTGATTCAATCAAGGATCACCTCATACCACAGGTGTCCTCCCTAGAGACACCTAAATCTATGTTTGATGCCCTAACCAAACTATTTGAAGGAAAGAACATAAACTGGAAAATGAATTTGAGGAACCAGTTAAAGAATGTGAAGATTCAGAATGTGGAGACCATACATTCATTCTTCACAAGGGTTTCCCAGATCAAAGAAAAACTTGAAGCAATGGATGAAGAAGTGGAGAATGCAGAGATTGTAATGGCCACCTTGAATGGTATCCCTAGGACATGGAACTCTTTCATTCAAGGGATTTGTGCCAGAAAGAAGCTAGTCAAGTTCAACAGACTATGGGAAGAATTCTCAGAAGAAGAATCTTGGATAGCAGCTCAAGAAGAAAAGATGGGAATTGAAGTTCAAGCTCTCACAGTTCAATCTAAGAAAAACAGAAGGGACCATATTCATCATTCCAAAAGTAAGCATTCTTCCTCCAAGAAATCTCAACTCAGATGTTATACTTGTGATGAAATATGACACTACACCAAAGATTGTCCTAGAAATAAAATAAACTCTCACAAGAAGAAAAAAAACAAGAGAAGACATCATGCTCATGCTGCAGAAGATGATGAACCTTCTACAAAGAGAAACGAGCAAGAAAGTGATGATTCTTCAAGTGATGAAGAATATGTTTTGATTTCCGCTCTCACGGGAAACATCACACATGGAAACAATGATTGGATTATATATAGTGGGGATTCCAAACATATGACAGGATTCAAAGAGTCTTTTGTGAGACTATCAAAACAGGAATCACCCCACAAGACACCTAAAGAAGTCTTTTCTAGTAAGAAACCAGAAGTCAGCCATCTCAGAATATTCGGCTATCTGGTGCACATACACATTCCAAAAGAAAAGAGGACAAAGTTATATCCTTCAGGAAAGAAGGGTATATTTGTGGGATACTCTGAAAGCTTGAAGGCTTACAAAATATACTTCCTAGGATTCAAGAAGACCGACATCAGTAGGGAGGTAACATTTGATGAAGACTCAGCTTACAACAAATCCAGAAAGAGGCCTACTGAAGAACCTGAAGAAACAAAAGCACCCAGAATTCATGACACAACCATGAATGAAGAAATTCAAGTAGAATATCAAGAATTAGAAGAATATCAAGAACATGTAGATCCACCTTAGGAGAAGAATCCTCATAAGAGGAAACCTGCTTGGGTACGAGAAGTTATCCAAGGTGCAGAAAAATATGGGGCTCTAGAAGAGAATCATAGAGAAAGAAAGAGGACCAGGTCATGCTTAGGGTATGTAGCCTTATTATGTGATTTCATCAATAAGGAACCTTCCAACTATGAAGAAGTGGCAGAAAGGAAAAAATGGAAGGATGCTATGATTGAAGAGTATCAATCGATCATGAAGAATGATGCTTGGGATGTTGTCCCAAGACTAGAAGGGAAGTCTGTTGTAAGATGCAAATGGATTTACAAGATCAAGCATGCTGCAGACGACAACATAGAAAAATATAAAGCAAGATTTGTGGATCTTGGCTTCTCCTAGAAGAAAGGAATAGATTATGAAGAAACGTTTGCACCTGTAGCCAGACACACTTCCATCAGATCAGTGTTTTCTCTGGCTGCAGTAATGAAATGGAAGATACACCAAATGGATGTCAAGATTGCTTTCTTGAATGGTGTAGTGGAAGAGGAAGTATTTGTGGAACAGCCACTCGGTTTTGAGACACATGATAGGGAGTCTCATGTGTGTAGATTGAAGAAATCCCTGTACAGTTTGAAATAGGCACCCAGGACATGGTACGATAGAATTGATTTCTTTCTATCCAGTTTGGGATTTACCAAGAGTAAAGCATATTCCAACCTTTACTACAAGGTTGAAGATGGAAACCCAATGATACTCCTATTGTATGTAGATGATCTATTTGTAATAGGTATGGATGGATTTATTGCTGATAGGAAGAGGAAGATTGCTTCCGAATTCGAAATGAAGGACTTGGGTATGATGCATTATTTTCTAGGCATGGAGGTGTGGTAGAATGTAGATGGAATTTCCCTAGGACACGGGAAGTATACGGTAGAAATCCTGAAGAGGTTCAGGATGATGGATTGCAAGGCCATGACCACACCTATGACATCAAACCTGAAGCTATTGAGCGATGCTTCATCTGAAGCGGTTGATGTTACAATGTATCGTAAGATGATTGGGTCCTTGATGTACCTAATGAACACGAGACCAGATATTTGCTTTGTTGTGAACACCTTGACCCAGTTCCTGACAGATCTGAGACATGTTCACTTGATTACTGCAAAGCATATTCAGAGGTACCTAAAGGGTATAGTTGATTATGGGCTCAAGTATGAGGTGAATCAGAAGATTAACCTGTAGTTTTATGTTGATTTGGATTCATAAGGCAGTGCCATTGATAGGAAGAGCACTTTAGGGTGTTGCTTCAGTATTGGATCAGGTGTGAGCTCTTGGTTTAGTAGGAAGCAATCCCGTGTGGCACTGAGTACAGCTGAAGCAGATTATGTCGCAGCTTGTTCAATTAGTTATGAGGCAGTATGGGTGAGGAAGCTACTGTCTGATTTATTTGATCTCCAGTTAGATGCTACTTAGTATATATTGTGACAATGAGGGTTATGCGAACTTGTCGGAGAACCCGGTGTTCCATGACAAGTTGAAGAATATCGAGATCAAGTATCATTATATCAAGGATATGGTACAGAGAGGAGCAGCGAAGCTCCAATATGTTGCTATAAACAAATAGATAGCTAATGTGTTGATGAATCCATTGGCCAGAGTGAAGTTTTAGTACTTCCGGGAGAAGCCCAGTGTTCTCTAGATCGATGTTCCCTCCAAGGGGAAGTGATGAGCCTGTGAGCCATTCTGACTTAGTGAGAGGATTAGGTTCCTTCCATTGTCAAATGTAAGGGCTGAGCCATTCTATCATGGTGATAGGATTGGTTCCTTCCATGCAGCTTCCATGTCAGATATGAGTGTTGATCCATTCTAATACGACTGTAGGATTGGTTCCTCCATGATCATATTTAAGGGATGATTTCCATTCTCTGAATGGAGGTACCTAGTAAGTTACCAAGAATTCTTAGTCTAGGACTGAGAGCCATTCTGAGATGACTGTGGGATGTAGTCTCACATGATCGGATATAACTGCAGGGCCATTTTGATGTGATTAAGGGATGTGTTCCCACTTGATCATATATAAGGGTTTATTCCATTCTCTGGGAGAATGGAGGCACTTGGTCAGTTACCAGGAACCCTCATTCTGGGACTGAGAGCCATTTCGACATGGTGAGAGGATTAGGTTCCTTCCATGGTGAGATGTAAGGGATGAGCCATTCTGACATGGTGAGAGGATTAGGTTCCTTCCATGGTCAGATGTAAGGGATGGGCCATTTTGACATGGTGAGAGGATTAGGTTTCTTCCATGGTCAGCTGTAAGGGTTGGGCCATTCTAACAATATAGTGGATGTGTTCCTCTCATGGTTAGATGTGAGTGTTGGGCATGCCTTTCTGACAAGTTAAGGTCAGATGTAAGTGTTGGGTGGGTCATTCTAACTTAGGGTTAGATATAAGTGCTAAAGAATACCTACATCAAGGCTAGGTCTACAACCAACATGAAAAAGGGTTGGCTCTCTAGAACTTCCTCTAATGAGAAGAATCATGAGATAGCACCAGTGATGATGACCCAGTGATGATCCATATCAAGTGATGGTGATCCAACTGTCATGATCCAGATCAAGTGATGATCCAGATCTAGTGATGTTGATCCAACAGAGATGATCCAGATCGAGTGATGATCCAGATCTAGTGATGATGATCCAGATCGAGTGATGTTCCAGTTCCAGATGAAGATGACTTGAAGATGAAGATGACCAGAAGATGAAGATGACTTGAAGATGACAAGAACTCGATGATGATCCAGATGATACAAAGAAGAATACTTGTGCTGATAAATTGTGTTGAGAGAATACCTTCCAAGTTAAGAGGGAGTTTTGATGTATTTGTAACTTTGGAATGTATTCACTTGTATATCTTATGTATTGTACCCCGATGTTTATTCCAGGAAGTGTTTGTAATGTAATTGAGTCATGTCATGCCCCGATGTTTCGATTGGGAGTTTCTATAATGTAAACAAGTCATGTCAAGTAACTGTGGGTAACCCTCTTATTGATCAAGGGTTAAATTCCCGGCAGTTGTGGGGCCCTAGGGTTATTAGAATCTCCTAGTGAAGTCGGCCTTAGTGAGTTATTGTCAAGTCATGAATTAGTATAAATAGAGAGTGAGCCTCTATATTTAACATACACTGACTCACACTCAGTTGTAGCACATAGCTGAGGGAGAAGAAGTTGTTGGGGCTAGAAAGAAAGAGACTACTACTGTGGGGAGATCATCTTACTATTTTTGGGTTTTACTTTTGGTGTTGATTCTATCTCTGAGGAAGTTGTGGGGTTTTCTCCATTTATGGTTTCCCCAAGGAAAGACATTGGGTCCATTGTCTCTTGTGTTTTATTGTTGTGCTTGTTATTATCTCAGTTAAAGGTCCTAATATAATGCTAGCTTGAATGATAAAATTATAACATGCCAATGTAGCACATCGTTGGACTCATCATCTCCTTCATCATATTTAGAAATTTTTAGTAAGGATGATGATGACATATAGCTCTGCTCTTTTCTCCCTGAGTCCTAGCATTCATTCGAACCGATCACTCCTAGAAATGGATACTATGCACTACGATAACTAAATCCACAACCTTGTTCGAAGGATTCGATGGGATATCCTTTGGGATGAGAACTCTTAAAATTGCTTCCACAATGGTGCTTCTCTTTTTTAGGACAATATTTATCTTGCCAACATTATAATTTCATCCTTATGTAATTCACATTTTTACCTTGATGGCTAGAACTAATTTGGCATAAATGCTCATAAATGGTTGAATATCCAAGCAGCATCCAGCGATCAATAAATCACATCGAACAACTGACTCCCCAAGAAAAACAGTCATTACATATTCCATATTAGGACCCCTAAGATCCTCATTAGAACACTAGTTAGTCATCCACGTTCTTTACCAGCATTCACTCACTTTGTATCTTCGAACATCTATGAATGTAGGATTATAATGAGCCAGGTGGTTGTTGAATCATCACTAGCATTTATGTTCAACCATGATTCTGTAAAATACTCAGACACACCATAATCAAGTGGCATGATGACAACATGAATGGTCACGTGGGATCTTGATCTGATTCCTTATGTGGAGATGCCAACTATGCTACCCATTTCTATTGTGACCTCATGATATCGTTGGCGGAAGAAACCCTCGACATTACTTGTAATCAGCCTCAATTTATCTCATGGTGTGTGGACTTGACATTTGTCCCTTCATTGATCCCTCTTTATGATGATATCAATACACCCTGGTTTTCAGTGCCCCTCCTTCCTTACAATACAGTGTGTAAATTCCATACTTACCTTTGGTTTCCTAATCATTATGATGCTCATCATCATCACATGCATTAGGAAAAAAATCTCAGGATTACAGGATGCGATCTACGTCGTCCAATGCCACGACCTTCCCTGACCATTGATCACCCCCAACCACCCCACGATGTAATCTATGCCATCGATATTACTATCCTTGATCTCCCTTTCGTAGCACCTTTCATCCTTATCTCCCCTAGCATATTTGGACTGTGAAATAGACCACAACCATATATCTCCTCTACGAGGGATCTTGACCATTCAACTATGTGGCCCCTACCATGTTTCATGATCTACTTTCTTGCTATCCATCGCACATGTCTCCATCGTGAAGTATCATAGACCATCGATCTAACCTTTGCTAGGTATCTGTCTTTTGAGGGTGTAATACCTGCACAAATTTGCATCACCTCATCATCTTATCTTTCGGGAACCTTCCCTCAGCAAAATGCATCTCCACCACACATCTGGCCACCTAAGATTGGGACCATTGGAATAGGTGGTCCCTACAAGATTTTGTGACTATGACATAATTTAACCTCCATGTATGTTGGTGGCATCGTTGATATTCTTCTCCATGGATCTACGCCATCCAAAACTGCCACTTGATAACAATGAGTTGATTTTCAGATCCGGACCCACATGCAAGATTATACTCCATGATTTTTTGATATTTGTGCATACCACACCACGGGATAATATATTATAACCTTTAGGATTAGGATAAGCTTCCCCAACACCTCCAAATAGCAAGATATGAAAATCTTTTTCCTATATCCTCCTTCATTTTCACTATTCCAGACTTTAACAAGGAGATCAGCGTAGCTTCCTATGTAGAAATATCCAAAATTTAGCACAAGTACTAACATGAATCCTTCAGCACACTAGTCAAGTTCATATTATGTGTCATCATGTGTCACAACAGTTAAAACTCATCAAAATTCGAGTCACCAATAAATTGTCAACTGCACCCATGTATGAGTATAACCATTTCTCTTAAGTTCATATAGTCAAAAAGTTCCCTTAGATAATTTTTTTTTCCAGAAATACCTATAACCTCAATTACTAAAAAAAAATGATAATTATCCTCCTTGTATAATATAAATAACTCTTACCCCATCGTACAATTATTTATATACAAATTTCCCCTTTCCCTTAACCCACCTTGGCTTATGTTTTTCTAAAGTTGAATTAATATTCCCCTTTCTTTTCTTTTCTAGGCACTATGTCCCCATCTCCTTCCATAAGCTTAATCTTGTCTCCATCTCCTTCCATAAGCTTAAGCCTTTTAAAAAGGGAAGAAAGGTCATTTCATATGGAGCATTTATGAGTCCCCTTCATAAATTTAAAGTAAAGTGGTATTATCCTTGATTAAAATAGGTTGGCAAGTTATTTCATCGGGTGCACATTATTGCGCCGAGAGGCGCTCTACAGCCCAGTATGGGGGAGATCTTGTAACGTTACGTAACGTTATTTTTACTAATAAAAAATAATTTTTTTAATTATAGGCCAAAATAAATGTCGGCCGGAAAAAAAACCTAATATGGGAGAGATGTTGTAATATTCCTACCTAACAAAACAATAAAAAAATAAAAATTTAATTATCCGTAAAAAAATATGGGTGAGGAAAAAAACACAATATGGGGGAGATGTTGTAATGTTTTTACTTAACNTTAAAAACCATGTGCAAGGCCTTCTAAACAACCCATCGTTTTATTGTACATGGTTTAGGAGGGTTTATGGTTTTAAAACCATGTGCAAGGCCTCCTAAACAACCCATATTTTTATTGTACATGGTTTAGGAGGGCCTTGCAAATGGTTTTAAGGCCATGTGCAAGGCCTCCTAAACAACCCATGGTTGTAGGAGGGGCTTGCATATTGTTTTAAAACCATGTATGGGGAAATGTTGTAATGTTAGTTCATAACAAAATAGAAAATAATAATAAATACTATATGTGGGCCATAAATAATATTAAATATTAATAATAAAATATTATATGTGGACCTTAAATAAAAAGATGTGTATTTTGGTTTGAATCAAATCAATGGATACCTACGAAGAGATTTGATCCCTCTCGGTGCTTGATAGAGCCTAGGATTTGGATATAAGCTGGTTATATTATCAAAGGAAGACATACGCTTTCGAGACATGTGCATACTACATAGTATGGTTAAAGGGAGTTCAAATGTTATTATGCTGGTAGCAGAGTTTTGTTGAGTATATGTCGTATAAGTAATGAATAATTTCAAGCCAAAATAAAAGGAAATATACCTATTACATGATTTATCAATTACTTTGTATAAAATTGAGAGTTTCAAGGATTATTATCGCGTAAGATACTAAATATGCTCACAGCTATTAGTGAAATGACATAAAAAATGAAGTAGTCAATGGCTATCTGATTATTAGTTTCATGATACGTGACACACAAAAGGAATGCATTCAATGTTATCAGCACAATCGCCATGAGCATAAGCATGCAGCTGCTCACATGCAAGTGTCCGTTAGAAGAAGAGACATGAAAGGCTTGATCTATTGAACAAGGATTGATTTATTAATTATTATGATTCAAAAACTTGGGCTTTCGAGATTTCCAATGAAACTATGAAACTGGAGCATTAGATGCATTCATATAGGCTCTATAAAAAAATAGATTCCTTATGTTTTAGCTTGTTCATCACAACACTGAGAATATGAAGCTTAAATCATATGCTCGACAAATTTAGGATAGATATTCCAAAAATACTGAAAATTTTATCATAAAGAAAGTAAATCAAGCAAAGACATGGAAAAAATTAACATCATCCTATTTCCCATTTAACATATAAGCAATTATCATACCATTTAACGTTCAACTTTACATACAATTATATCTTTCAGTGACCACTTGTTAATTGTTCATCCCTCACAAAGTAATAATTAGATGTGATTCTCTCTATCAACTTTAGTTTCCGCATTTTTTTAAGATAATGATAGTTTTAGTAAATTATTGTGTGTAAGCAACATTGTCGTAAATCACGTTTCCTTTAAATACTATAACATTAGTTTAGTGACAAAAATTCATATCCTGGATCTGTAAGTAACATCGTAATTTCTATTTTGTTCAAATACAATCTAAAGTCAGCAATTGTCGTAAGAAGTCATTCATTGTTACAATTCAGGCCATTAAGAAGGCAACCATTGTTGTAATTCATGCCATTAAGAAAACAAAGGATAACCAATTTATTTATTTTCTTTTTTCATAATGTTACATAATAGAAACATTTCCTCTTTTTCTCAGTCTTAATGAGCCATTTTATTTAAATTTTTAAAAACAGTCTTCCCTACATAATCCATACAGAGAAAAGCTAATAAAATGCCTTCTCGACAATTGGAAGTTCAAACTAAAACAATGGAAAATATAACCCCATTCAAACTCTTGCACATTCATTCTACATAGTCTGAAAGTACATGTCCAAAGTCTTAGTCGTAGAACTAAACATCCTCCATGAGAGAACAGAAAGATTGGCAAGATGCAAGCTGAAGCACCAAAAATTCATAAGTTATAAAATGGAAGAAAATGATATGAATCAAGTAATCGATTTCCATTTGAATCAAATTGGATCGATTGGTATACATTTTATCAGAAAAAAGAAAAAAAGTAGATAATCTAAAGAAAAAGAAATGTTACTTTGCAAATTTACAAAATGTCAAAAAGAACAAGCCTCCACAATAAAAAGATGACATTTCATATGAGAATGGTGGAAAATTTTCATATTTCACAAAATGGCATAAAGATAAACATACTTTCATTGCTAAATCCTTATCTTGAAGCTAAACAAGAAACCCACAATATATTATCAGTTTTTTAAACTCACCTTTTATTTTCCATATCACACCTAACACAAAATATCACGAGTAACACAAAAAAAAATACAAGAGGTGAAAATGAAACAAAAGTGAATGGAACATAACAAAGAAATACATCCACCTTCAATAAGATAATCACAATCATGAAACACAATTGTTCTTCAAGATGGTCTTGTTCATCCACAACAAAATCATCAAGTGTAGGGATTTCCACATCTCCAAGGAAAATGGAACGCAATAGCTAAACTTCCTGCCTCTAAAATACACTTTTTAAAATTATTTTACTTGTTATATCCTTTAAATTCTTAAATATACATTGCTAAGGAGAAGTACCAATATATATGCCATGAACAAAAAAGGATTCAAATAGAATTTAAAAGAAAATTAAGGTTTTCAAAGTGCAAAATATGCTGGCGATTCAGTCAACCAAAATGTTATATAGTAATTCGTCGACCAAAAATAACATGGCATGAAAATTGAGTTTCGGTCCATTGCTTGCAAGAACAAAAAAAATTAGAACACAGTAGAAACTGGTGAGTGGATTGATAGAGCACAAACAAACTAGTGAATGGATGCAGAGGATAATCACATGTATGAAAAATGGGCAAACAAAGAAGAGGCAGATGAAATGATTCATTCATATTTATAGATATTTTGAATAAAATGTACCTACCCATAAAATCTTTGTGAGATGGAAACTGACATTTTTGTAGCAAAATTTGAATAGAATTTTGATATGGAAATCAAGGGATTTTGGATAGTTGTAGAAGTTTTGAAGGAAATTTAGGGAAATAGATTCACCTAGAAATTGAGGTTTTCTATGCTTCTTCTCTTGAATGCTCGAAAGTCATCACTATCAACTACAACAGAATACACAATAGCGCCTCAGGTGAAATGCATTGTATTTTGGCTGCTTCTTCTTATTTATGGGTACAAGTTGTCATTAAGTAGTCAGATTCCTTACATTTATGCACTCGCTAAGTAGTGTAAGATTTGATATCAATACACTTGTTAGAATTCTAAGAAAACTATTTCTGATTAACCTTTACCTAGGGAATGAAGGAACAACGCTTAGTTCTCCTTTTTCCATAAGGTACGCTTGAAAAACTCTACTCATGGGAAATAAATTGTAACTCATTTGAGCTAAGTGGTGGTTCTCGAAAAGGTTTTTCCTTGATGATTAGTCAACCACTCAATCAGTATCCATTGGTCAAACAACAACTAGTACCCTCTCCTCTCCTTCCCCTAATTATGTCCACGCTATGAGGTAAACTGGATTTGAAACGGGTTATGGGTAAACAAGATATACCTATTTTTATGTGTGATTAGCATCTTCCTTCTCTTGGTTCCAAATCTAAAATATTACTGCAATTCATATTTGGTCAGGGTGTCATGCCACAACTTATTTGCAGATTCACCTTATTTGTATAACTAAAGGGTTAAACTATATTCATTTCAAGTTGTTCCACCACCAGATTCAGATTGGATTTTTTCTTCGATATTTAGTTATTCCTTTAGTATGAACCCATTATCTATATCGGTATGCAAGTTCAAAGACTTCCCGTTCCATAATAAGGTGAAACCCCAATGGTCTATTTCCCTTTTCCTCTCCCCGTCGTCCCCAATTTGAGCCCTAATGGCAAGCTTCCTACAATGGTCAATAGATCTTCCAAATATTTTAGAAACCATTTATTTCCTTACTCCCTATAAACTTTGACATAAATAACTTTATAAATCCATTTGAAGTCCAATCCTATAGGTTTTTCTTTTATTTACCAGCGACAGGTTATGAGGTCAAACCTTCCCAACACTTCGCAATTTTAGGGTAATATTTTAAACAAAATAAATCCTCTAGCATCCAAAATAAAGAGTCCTTAGTAGGTTCATGTCATCTACTGTGAAACCGCCAAGTATTTTTTTGGTACGGTCATTTTATTGAATGCCTTATGAGTCTCTTGGGAATCTTAGTCAATATCAATAATAGCTTAGATCGAATCCTTGGCCATCGAAAGTGTTTATGTGAGCTCCAAATTGAATGAAAATGAATAAGTTTAGGTAGTATTTGGTTTATTTTTAGTTCAAATTTGGTATTTGGTGCATGAAATGATTTTCCTTTTTCACCTAGCTTACCCTTTTCCCCACCTAAGTGGAGGAGAGTGAAATGAAAAAGGTAAAAACAAGCATGAGAAGATTGACTAGTGAGTTGAAAGGGATGAATCAATCATAGAATATTTAGGCATCCATGTAGAAAAACAAGAGAATAAGAAAGAGAGTAGGCAAATAAGTTTGAAAGAGCAACATTTGAAATATGACAAGATTATAAGTGACTCATAAAGGCATTATAATATTATCTTGGAATTTCCTTATAGATATTAATATTTTGCTAGTGTGAGTCATAAATTGCCTCTATTGAATCAAGAAAGGATAGGATAGGATAGGGTTATTGAGGAGGAAACAATACAAGTGACAATTGTAACATTGACAAAGTTAACAAATTTTTAGGGAGATTGTGGTATGGATTTAGATGGTTTGTCCATGGAGAAATCCCACTCAAAGGACCACGTGAATGAGGTGGAGGGTGTACATTCAAAGAACTAGGGACAGAGGATAGAGGGACCTGTGTAATTATGTACGTGTTATTCCCTATAGTCACTCATCTCGGATATGGTATCCTAATAGGATAGCTAACCCTAGACCTAGGGGGAATATGTGATGTAGCTTCCACTCCTGCGATGGAAGGTGCAATGTGACTTGTGCTCCCAAACCTCTCCACATGTTAAGGAATGAGAGTGCCCCCAGGCATAGTGCTAGGCTCAAACTTAGATTCAACATGAAACGCCAAATCTTGTGTGGGAAAACCAGACATACCATAACTACCATAACTAGTACTCGTGGGTTCAAAATGAGTCTCATCATCTTCCGGCATTCCATACCGACGATGTGTCAATGGGGAATCAACCCTAGAGTAAGTAGTTCTATCATGAAAAGTACCTATCTCATAAATCACAGGACCTAACTCAGTCAAGTCGGGTGAAGGATCATAGTTAGGAGTAAACTCCCCATATTCCACATGAATGGGAGAAGGTGTTTCAGGAATACCTTCAACGTGGTCTCCCATGGTGTGTGAATCAATGTGCTAAGTAGTCTTCCTGGACTGTCTATTTCTCTCTGCCAAAGGAGGAGAAGATGTAGAAGGCAGAAGTCCTGCTAAACGATGAGAATAACAAAGAGCCACACACGAATCCACAGTGACTCAAAAAATATAAAAGACTCGCTATCTACACAAACCCTAGGCAAGCTAACGTGCACAGAGAAATCACGAATAAAATCTAAAGCCAAACATAGTCAGAGTCGCCAATTTTGTTAGGGAGAGAAATTCCTATGGCTTGGGGTACCACAACAGACAGCTTGACTCTAGAAATCAATCCTTTCCAATATGCAATAGAAATTAAATATCTAACACTAAAGGATTAGACCTCGTACCTTATCCAGGACGGTTGAACTAGATACCTGTTGAGATTTCCATCTCTAGCTTGAATTGATCATTCACTTCCTCAAAAAAAAGTAAACAATACAATCATACTATATATATTGGTGTTAGATCTATTCTAGCATATATAATCAACAATGTATAAGCATTTGAAATCACCCATGGATGAAATATTCATTCAAACATACATTATTGGACAGGAAAAGATATTTCTATTAATATAAAATCATAGATTACAATGGATACAACCTCTGTTGGCACGTCTGTGAATCGGAGAAACTGAATCCCCCACTTGGGCCTCCACCACCTTAATCCTCCATCTCTCGATAGCAAGTTCACAAGCAAAAGGCAAGCTTGGGAAGAACACAAAAGTGCTCCAAGGGACAAAGGGATGCAGACTCAAGCATAACTTCCGGAAACAATGGACTATAGTTTCTTTTCTCTCAATTTTCTCTTATGCCTTCAATGTACCAAAGAGCTCCTTATATAGCTTTTCAAAGGGGTAATGAAAGGTCGAACTCGAGCGATCTCAAGCCATTAGGAAGGCCAGGAGTCAAGTGATTCGGATCCATGTCAAGGAAAACTCCAAAAGGATTTGGATTATGCACACATCCCGATGTACACGGTTTTAGTGGTCAAACCCACGTATATACGCGATTATAGGTTTAAAAGTTGCGTATATGGATTTTCACATGTTTTTAGGGATGGTCAAGGAAACATCAAAGGACAAAACAATGGTCCAAGGGGTCTAAGGAGTCTGCAGAGGGACAAGGGAAGGCCATACAAGTGTGATTCACCTGGAGTGGTAAAATTAGCTATAACACCATGTGCTGTAGGCATTTACTCTAATCCATAATTTAGGGCAGGAATATTTATGAGGCTACTTAGCCATTTTTGCATCCAGAGCTTGTCTTGAGTTGTACATGCCTAATTGCTTTGAGTAATTAGTGAGACATCAACCACATCCATAGCCCATAGTACTTTCTATATAAACTAACGAAATCCCATTGCATGCATATGTTCTAAGTTTAGGAAAGCGTTGCGATAGAAGAACACAATACTCCCCCTGTGGTTTTCCATTTCTTGTTTCCAAACCACTGAGAAATGCCATGGAAAATATGTCGGTTGCCGAGTTTGTAAGGACTATTAGGATAAAATTTGAGAAATAAATAATAGAAAATGGGCAAAGAAAAATCCATTGGGATCCCCAAGTCTATGTGGAATATGCAATGGGAGAACGAATAATGGGACATTAGAAGCCGTAATTTATTCAAGGGTTTCTAGGGAGATACTCCTAGGATAGGAAAACCTAGGCACTGTGAAACCAGAGGTAGACCTATCCGGAAACATTCAAAGTGATTCACATCTAGGCCCCAATGGTTGGTGCTTTCCTGGTATGAAAAATGAGGGTGAAAGATGAGCATGGAATCAATCTCACCAACCATGAACAACTTGTGATTGACAAGCTTCTCAAATCATATCACCATTTCAACTCTTTCAGAATTCTCAGAATCTCTTAGTAGAATAACACTTCGAGCATTGTCTCTAATTACTGATTCATCTTATGCATCTTAATCGGATTGGGAAGGTGGTGTTTATATAGGGTGATGAAGATGAATATGGATACAGAGATGACTAGTCAGCATAATGGTAGCATGAGTTGACGTTGGTAGGGATCTCTATTTTCTACTCAGAATCTAGTCATGCCGCCTCCTTTAAATATGCTGCATTGTTGTCCACATGGATCATGTTGTTTGGACATCACATTCTTTTCCTTTTCACTTATGCTAATAGTGGTGTTCGGAATGGTTTTGGCTAGCCGCATCCCTTTGCTTCATGTAGAGGCTAGGTTCGTCGCTTCAAATATATGAACTTCATGATCTCCTACTATTTTCTACGCAAGACACGTGTCGAATCTATGGAGTCGAGAAGGATGGTGAATCAGTGATGCTTTGGACATGATATTCACCTAAGGCATGTCACAAATGGCATCGAGGGATATGATTATTGGTCATCTCATATGTGAGGACATGCTTTCTGTACCATACCTAACCAAGACACCACCTTTACCAAGTTGAACAGCTCCAGAGTTGCCAAGGATCAAATTTGAAGGGCAGGTCTCATTTTTCTTTGAAGGGCTATGAGAAATTGAACCCTTCAATGTTGACATTTAAAAATAAATCATTCTTTTCATTTGAAAATTTAAGTGTTAAAAAAAATTCATTATTTATTAGAAACATTGTATATGAAAAAAAAACGACAATAAGAAGAAATCCCAAGTGATTCTACATTTACATGGAATTAGTGAGGTAAACCATGTAGATATGATCACTTCCAGATTACTTTTATGGGGATTACTCAAGAGTTAGTATAGAGGAGGATAGACTAAAATAAAGGTTGAGAATGAGGAACATGTAACGGTGATGGAAGATGAGATTGGGAAAAAGCCGATTTAGAAAGAGATTGATGCACTTGTTTTGTTAATGTGAACATAGCCATAACCATTAGGAGTATTGGTTTTTTGTATTGCATGTTCTTTGGCCTATAGATTTTTTGAAGGGAAATGTTTGTTTCCTATCATGCTAAAGTGATTAGAGTAGTTGAGAACTACTCACAACATTATCTGAATGCATAATATGAAATTAGGGGTGAAAGTAGGCTCGTAGGGTACTAAAGATTATTTCTGTCTAGAAATGTTTTGAGAAAATCTCCAGTATTAGAAATGCTATGTTACAAGGACAAAATAGATCATGCATCAAATCCCTAATATTAATAACAAACTAAAAAGACGATCTTTGTCCAATGCCAACGTATCCACCTAAAACTAGTGTGCTTCTAACATTGCACATCCCTGGGAGATTTAAAATTGTTGATCCTTGTTGTGACCACTTGATCATTGCCATAACCAATGGTTTAAATAAACAACATAAAAGTAAAAAAATTGGAAGAATAAATTTTCCATGACATCTTACCTTACCTATTTTGAAATGAAATTTTCTGCATGTTATTAAAAGCATTGTATTATTATGTTTCCAGCTAAATAAGTTTTTTAGGATCCACATTTCCATTAATGGAAAAAAAAAGTTACAAATACCATCACAAATATAATTCATATGTTTGTCCATATGGACACTTCATGAGTAACTAGCCATTCAATTTCAAACTCCACCTAATCCCTAAGCATCGTCTTCACCATAATAAACCTAAGTATTAGAAGACTTGAAAATTGATCTTTCAAACTTTAGTCTTGAGTATACTAACATCTAGATTTAAAATGAGAGGGATTGATAGGGATTCTCATTTCTCTTTTCAAAACTCGATGCATATAATTATTATTCAAACACATTGAAAAAAGTATCCTTCGATGCGCCTACCTCAAAGAAAAACCCCAGAATGTAAACCTAATGATTTCAGGAAGCAACTTTCTTTTATCAAACATAAATTCAACAAATATTTTTAGAATTGAATCATGTCCTCCCTAGATGATCAATTCAAAGTGATCAAACAAAAGCCCCAATTTTAGGTAGATTAAGGATAGTCTTTGACGTGTCCATATACTTTCAGATATCATTCTTTGTTTCGAGGGTGCTCAGGGCGCATATCAGATATCCCACATAAGGAAGAAGAGGAAGAAGAAGAGGACCCAAGTCAAAAGGTGAGGAGAGTGAGGAGGGGAGACATAATAGGGGAGATCAATACTATCAACCTGCACAGCTTGATTTGGGGAGATCAATATCAACCGTTGATCTCTAAACTACCTTCATCGGGACCACTCAACCTTGAGAACTTTAACATTATGCTAACCATTTTTCATATGAACGAGTGAGAACATTCTGATCATGGAATGCTTCTCACCCGTTGATCTACCAAACATCTTGTTCCGACCATAGATATTCGCAGCCGCTACCACTTTCCACAGATCGGTCGTAGATGTTGACTAGGAAGAGGAAGATGATGACGATGATGATGATAAAGATGTGATGACAAGATATTTACTCTGGTATTCACTAAATTGTTCTGAGCTTTGCCAACATTATAATAGAATTGTTATGATTGATTATTCACTCCTATAAATAATGTACTTTATTGAACTATGAAACTGCTCAGTTTGGATCTTCCTCTTTTAAGACACCGGACTAGGTCCATAAGTCTTGATTCTTCATGTGCACAAATCTAAGAACATGAGGCTTCACAGGGCCCAAAAGGTTGTATTTTATTTTTTTCTACTTCCTTAGATCATATTTAATTGTCATATTAGTCCTTGGAATGGGTGTTAGGAGAAATCCTTAATTTTTCACTCAACTGGCTACTCCCCCTATCATGTAGACGTCTCCATTCACTAAGCTCTCCTTGAAGTTGCGATGATGAAGATGATGATGATGATGATGATGACGAATATGATGATGATGATGATGATGATGAATATGATGATGATGATGAAGATGATTATGATGATGATGAAAATGATGATGATGATGATCATGATAATGGAGATACCAATGAATTGGATGACGATGATGTTGATGATGAATATGATAATGAAGATGAATATGTTGATGATGATGACGATGAATATGATGATGATGATAGAGATGATGATGGTGATAATGAAGACGTTGATGATGAATATGATGATTATGATGATGATGATGATGATGATAAGGAAGATGATGATGATGAAGAAGATCATGATCACAATGATGAAGACAACGTTGATGATGATTATGAAGACCATGATGATGATATTGATGAAGACAACTAAGACGATGGTGATGAGGATGACAAGGATGATGATGAGCATCGTCATTGTTGTCATCATCACCATCATCTTCGCTATATGCTTCGTCATCATGATCATGATCATCATAATCATCATCATCATCATCGTGTTTGTCCTTGAAGGGACTTATGTATAGGATCTCACTATAAGAAATGCAACCAATACAAATTATGAAAAAATCCTAGTTAAATTAAATTAAATTAAATTAAACTACAATAAATTAAAAACATAGTGTTGTTTAACTATAATTAATTTAAAATGCAACAAAATGTAAAATATGCAAATAAAAAAACCCAAAATAAACTAAACAAAAGATAAATATGCAAAATAAAAAAAACAAAACAAAACACTGAATATAAAATATGCAAATAATCAAACAAAAAAAAGTAGAATTCAAAAATACCGTCGCACTATATCATTAGCATTCAAAAACACCTGCACGGGATCTGCTCCGGCTCCCATTTGGGAGTTTTTGATTTCAAACTTTAACTGAAGGATGTGGAACATGATATGATGTTTTTTTTATAGGAAGGGTGGATGAAGGAATTTTCCTATTAGTGCATCATCCAATCCCTTCGCATTTGAGCCCATGCTTCTAGAACCACTTGCCCCACCTCCAGAATGACAACAATGTTTAGACCTTCAGGTTTGTTTCCTTCTATATTTTTCTTGATTACCTATTGTGTTTTTATTTTATTCATGGGTTTTTATTGTTGTTGTGGATTTGGTGCAGATGAAATGGCTCAAATATCCTTGCAAGCATGAAGCACGAGATGTCTAGGTGAACTTGGGAAATTCAATGTGTGAAATAAGAGCAATAGTTATTGAGGAAAAGGAAGAAGGGAATGTGGACCTATATGATTGGTGTATGATTGCAGCGTATGCTATGAATGGGAAAGATGAAGAGGCTTCTAATTTTACTTTCTCAGTAGTGCTTCTGATTTGTGCAAACATCATGGATTATGATCATGGTAAGCAAGTTCATATCCTCACCATAAAATATGGATTTGATTCATATGATTTTGTGGGTATTTATCTAATTGGCATGTCTACAAAATGTGGGTTTTTTTCTAGTTTTGTGTATTCCTTTTGGGCATCATGTCAAAATTCCCATGAATTGATAGTTCAATGCTAGACGGTGAATGTTGTTAATAGTAAGGTTGTTATGTTTTCTTTGATAATGGAAAATTTTTGGAGTTTGAATCCCGAATGTTCTATAGAAAACTATTTTTGTTTGGTCATAGTGGTTTTGAGGCTACTGAGAGGAGCTTTGTAGCAATTGTGTGTAACACCCTGGTTTTGAAGCACATGTGGCCAAGGCCCCACCATTGATTGGTTATGTTATGTTTCAGGTTGAAATTGTCACTGATGGTATATCGAAGCATGTGGCATACATATTAAGTTTCTCATCATGTAAATATACATCCTTAGTTAAATGAACCCAACCAGCTACGTTCGTGACAACTAAATTGAGATGGGGAATGATTTTCACAAGCATAATGGTGGGGGAATTGTCAAACCTTGAGCGACGAGATAAAATCCATGTGTCACCACCCTGTTTTGAATTTCCCATCTTTTCTTGTTTTATCCACCACCATTAAAAAAAAATGCTGCTGTTAGTTGGGGTAGTTATGGTTGGGAGTGGAGTGTGGCGGGACTGTCAATCCTTGACCACACACACGCTCCACTAGTGTGGTTGACCTCATGATGGCAAGAAAAAACCACCGCCATCACTCCAGCGGACACTCCATTCTCCCCACGACTACGCATTATCTCCATTGTCTGTTCATTCCTCACGATAGTCTAATTGTTCCCATGCACTGGCTTCTTCCTGTTTGATCTCACACAACCAGGAGAGAGGGCCGTATCCATTGTCATTCACATTTTTTTTTCCACACAGAGGAATCTGGTGTGTTTTTGACCCGCATTTGGAGTTCGGTGTAAAATATTCTCTCACGCACTGGGTTCTGTGTTGTTGTTACTCACGCAACAAGATGGGGGCCTTTCGGCCACTATCACCCACAATTATTCCTGTGGAGAGCCATTTTATGCTCAAGGACTGTGTGTAAGTTTTACTTACTGATTCATGGCTCGTGCATATGTTTTTCCCTATGTATTTTGGGGTCTAGTGTGAGTTCTTCTCATGCAGAGGCTGGGAGGCTATATTTCTTCCCTAGTGTGGTCTGGGTAAGTTTTCCCAGTGACTCCATTGTCCGAGACGAGCTATTGTTTCTCCATGTTTGTGGGTTGGGTATTCTGTTGCGCTTTGGGGCTGCCGCAGATTTTTTGGAGTCATTTTGGCCACGATAGGGCCAAGAATGACTCAGGAGTCATTATCTCGGTTTAAGCTGTGATAGCTGATTGATTGCATGACTGCAATGGTTGGAATTTGGACTTTGTTGGGAGCAAGGATGGGGGCTTTGTTTGCTTGATAAACCTGGTGTGTTTGGAAACCGCACAGACAGAGCTAGAGGGATGGTTTTCTTATCCACAACTCCTGAATAGAACTAGAAGGGAAGGCAGGGCCTGAGGGACTATGTGGCAGAGAAGGGACTGATTCCTTATGTTGGGTGTGTGTGGGTGTTTTAGAAGTCAGGCTAGTTCTGGTGTAGGTGTTCCTAGCTCTATAATGAGCTCACCAGCTTAGCATTTATCCTTTCCCAACTCCTGGATGGCCTGATAAACCTGACCATGTTGGCTTGGTTGTCTTGTTGATGGCCTGATAAACCCAACTATGTTGGCTTGGCTATGTCTGTGTATCCTTGGCTATGTGTAAGCATGCTTGTTCCTTATTCCTTGGAGAATCATGCCCAGCTTGGGGGTGGAAAGATTGCTGAGAGATTAAGGAGCACACTGGCCTATGGTTGGGTGGAACGTTGCAGCGACGTAGCTGGTTGCGGAATGAGATATTCATAAGATAAGTAATCTTGTTCATTTTACTTCTGCAATCATATTTTCTGTAATGAATGCGATGAACATGTTGAATGGATGCTTGTATGAATGTATGTTGATTCCGATGTGTATGAAAAATAATTGCATCTGTGTATTTTCTACTTCAATGCATTCTGTTTCAACATTTTTCTGAATTCACATGTTCATGGGGCTGGTAGCCAGATCATTAATGCCATGGTAGCATCCTCTTCGCCGGTCAGAGGGTCGAGGACGTTACATTGTGGAATGTCAGATATTGTCTTGAGTTGTACATGGATAATTTATTTGAGTCACTAGTGAGACATCGACCCCAGCCATATAATTCTCTGTATAAATTAACGAAATCCTATGACATGCATCAATTCTTGCAAATTCTAAGTGTAGGCAAGTGTTTCGATAGAAGAATACAATATTTCCTCTACGGTTTTCCATTTCTTGTGTCCAAGATGGAAAAATATTCTACCAAGAGGAAAATAAGTGGCAATGAGGCATACCTTGGAGTGCTTCCTAAGAAGGAACGCAACCCTAAACCTGAGGAGAACAAATTCATGTTCATGGTTTTGCTTCATAATGGTGCGAATTTAACTCTGCATTTGGATGATGTCGTTGAAAAGATGTTGGTCTCCTAGTTTGTAAGGACTGTTCGGAGAAAAGATGAGAAATAATTAATACAAAAGGGACCAAGAAAAATCACCATACACCAAACTTTAAAATGAAATATTTTAAAGAATGCATAATAAATTATGAGCAAAAAATTGTATTGTAAATTTGCAAAGTTGTTTTTATACAATATATTTCCTTTCATTTCATGTGTATTTAATTTTTTTTATATTTCCTTGCAGATAATTGAAATTTATGTCTACTAAAACTCTGTTTATATTTTGATAATGCTTGCAGGGTGGCTCTTTGTGTTCTAATCATTGGAGAGCAGAGGTGGATTTGGTTCTAAATATTGTGTCAATGAATGGTTCAACTAATTCATCAATCGTGCGAATTTGTGACGAGCAAAATGTCATTTGTTTCGAAGATGAACCATCTTTCACTCCCTTACCTATCTCAAGGGATTGCACTATTTTGTAAAGGTCTCTCTCTTCCTTTCTCTTTATATGACATATACACACATGGTTGTAGAATGCATGTTTATGGGGTGACTCTTAGAGTCAACAAGAAACTGAAGTATTCTCTTATAAGTAAAAAAATGTATTAATATGTGTGCTAAAAAAGCATTCCATGAGCTCCTCAAAGTGCATTTTGTTAGAAAAAATATTTCCATATCTAAATATTATTTACTAGAATTTTTTTTTTTAGTAACTAGGGGAATTGACAACTGGATTTGGGCTAGTACTCACGTGACATGGGGTCTAGGGATCCATTCCCGCTACCACTATAAACCTAGGTACCCCACACCCTTTTCAATACAACAACCACTATAGCCCTAGGTTCCCCACACCCTTCGCAAGACATGGGAAATAGGTAAACCCGAGTGGGATTTGATCTTGTGACCTTCAATTTACAACAAGTGACTTCATAACAACTGAACCGCCAATGTGCCACACTCGTTCGGGCTATTATTTACTGGAAAGTTAACATTTCATAGATAACAAATATTTATCCAGAGTATTAAGTGACATTTTATTCATATACTAAGATAACATGACTCTTTCCTCTATTTTTTGTTTTATATTGTTTGACAGGATGGTGGTATTAACAGTGCCCACACATTTCCAGTAAAAACCTATTTATATGTGTATTTAATATATTTATGTCTTAAACTTTAATATTTGTGTGTTTTCTTTCATTTTAATACAATTGTTAAAGAAATATTGTCGAATACAAACACAAGTTTCCACATCAGTGAGGAAATGGTATTGTAATATAGCATTTAAATGCAAGTTGATATTTTGGTGGAAAATGTGTGTTGGATAGATTGATTGTTGATTTCCTTTTCCTTCGCAGGACATGTGGAATGTGACTCCAGAACCACATCTCCTGGTGGAATTACCCCAAGAACACACTTTCCAACATTAGCTAATTTAATTGTGTGCCCATTTTTTATTTCATAGAGTATTTTCATATTTTCCATGCCTAGCAAAATGACCACTTGTGTATAGGTCTAGGAATTTATTATTTATTTAATTTATAAATTTAATTGCAAGCCAACACAGTGGTTTTACTTTTATTAGGAAAACTCTTTGGAAGCGGTATGGGCCAATGGACCTGGTGAAAGGTGATTGATAAGGTAAGGGTTCTTTCATTACTTATAGAACTATCATTTTTCTTTTTTATCAACTTGCTATCTCTCAGATAAAAAATTTGGAAGTTCATAGGATGCACATTGGACCGAGATGAAACCATACAGTTTTCATATGCATAGAGGGTGTGAATAAGAACATTATTTAAGGAGCCTATTTGGTTGTGATGAATAAGTATGGAAGTATTGCAAGTAATTAGAAACCAACATGGAAATGTGTACATCAAACAAATATACAATAGATGTTATGTTCTGAATAAGTGCTTACAAATTTTACTCTAGGCATATAATCATGCAACTAGAAATAATTGAATGGGATAAGTTATCCAAGGTATTGATTTATTGAATGCTGATTCTTGATGTCTATCTGTGGATTTGCTTGTCCATAGACACAAAAAATCCATGAGATTTTGCATCAATCACAAGCACTTATTGAAGATCCAAAACCATGTAAAGGAAGGTGCCTTTCCATGGTTTTTTTTAAACATCCAGGTTTTGTCTCAATATCGACGATAGTTCATCGCGGGTATTGCAAAACTGTCGAAACCCCAGGTGGATTTCCACAGTTTTTCGTGGAAACATTTATGTTCAAATTTCATAATTCCTCGATAGAGAGACACTCGTTTGTCGCAACTATTCCATGGTTTTGTGTGGAAACAAAATTTTATCTAGCAGTTTTAACTTTTTTGCCATATTTTCATCCTTATAGGGATGACCATTTTGTCGATAGAGAGACAAAAAGTAGAAAATGAATTAAAAAAATCAGTTTCAAGGCCACCGTATAGAAGACACATGGAAGCCATATTTTTTTGCTCTATAGACGGATTATAAATTCTATCGTTATATCGACAAAATAAGTGCCAGAAAACATCAAAACCGTTATCGTCGCAAGTGAGATGACAAAACATGGAAATAGCAATGAAAAACCGTCAAAAATTTGCTCATATGTATTAGTGAAGAAAGTAAATAAAGGGAAACTACTCCATATAAAAAGGATTCTGCCAAAGACCCCTTAAAACATATGATTGATATGACGAAAGCCTTGATCACCAATAAAAAAACTAAAATGAATGTGATGCAAAATAGGTTGATTTCCATGGAGATGGCAAAAGAATCCCAAGGTCAAAATAATTTTCCTCCTAGATACAACATAGACGGAAAAAGGAAAGCATGTCCTTAGGATCAGAGGCCACCTAATAAATTGGAAACAACAAACATAGTGCATAATAAGGCACCTCCCTTTTGCGTAACTTGTAATGAATTTCATGAGGAATCCACTTGCCCCATATGTTTTAAAATTAATGAGAAAGCATTTCCTCAAACAATCAATTATGTGGGTTATCCAAGGATTCCATATTTCATTAATTTTGTAGGCCAAACTCGCCCCATGTCTAAAGAACATTCGAAACAAGCTAGGGAGAATATGCAAGAAAAGGATAATGTTTCGAAGTATTGCGAGGAGAAGCCTACATAAGAGGATATTTGAGATATGGATAGATTCAATGGAGTTACTTACTAGAGGAAGGATAATGTTGAACCAACGAGGAAAAATCAATATATTCCTAAGGTAATAACTCCTCATGTTGATATTGATTTAAATTTTTATTTTGGTAGTTGGATAATTAATCAAAATGTCCGTGTACGTGTAACTGAGATCCTTAAGGTTCCATGTCAGAAAGGCAAGTTGTTGAAATCCATAGAGAAAACTAGGGACAAAATCTTTGATAAAAATAAATAAAAGGATCATCATAAGAAGAAAGGATCCATTGAATATGCCCTCGTTATTGTAGATAGCATGGATCCAAGTAAATAAGACCATCCTCCTTTCTATGTATCCTTGATAGTAAATGATATTCTACTTCACAAGTGCATGTTAGATTCTAGTGCTTCATCCAACATTAAAACCAAAAAGGTTATGGAGTAGATAAATATGAAAATCATTGTTCCCTATCGTAATGTTTGTGACATCGACTAAAGTCTTATTGATACAGTTGCCATAGTTTTTAATCTACCAGTGAAATTGGAAAATACCCCGATATTCATTTAACTATGGATATGCTAGTCTTTGATGTACCAGACAATTAGGGTGTTCTCTTATCAAGAAAGTGGTCTACATTTTTAGGAGGTTGTATTCAAATGGATTGGACTTATGAAACCATAGTTGCATCTCAAAACACACAAGTAAGGCTCCATAGAGAACATGAAACGAAATACCATGTGGAAGATCCCAATAAGTTAGCAAATGAGTGTCTATGGTATAGAAAATTTTGGGATTTATGTTTTTTTATCAAATTTCGTGGATCCAATTAAGGACAATTTGAAATAAGAGAAGGCCAATGAAGTATGGAAAATATATTTCAGCGGGGCACATTTAAGTTCAGGAAAAGGGCCAGACATAGTTATCATGTCACTAGATAAGCAAACTTTCAACTTTACTTCCTGGCTAGAGTTGGATGCATATAATAATGTAGAAGAGTATGGGGAACTCTTAATTTGCCTATAAAATTTAAAGGACATGGGGATTAATTTGTTCAACATTAAAGGATTTTATGACTTAGCAGTTTCGCAAGTTAAAAATAAATTTGCATGTAAGAATGAAAAATTGGAAAAGTATAGGAATGCAATCTAGGATATTATGGAATGGTTTGGTGCATTGGATATTTATAGAAATGTATATAGAATAGAACATTTTGGTAGTAAAAGCTTCCACCTTTCAACCCATTGAGGTACTAATCAATGGCGATGTTAAGATTGAGATAAATTTTAAGGCCATCAGTTCTTGTCAATGTGGATCATTGGAATTTTTTTCAAAGTGATGATAAAATATTGAGGTTTATCCATAATGTCCAAGAGTTTTTGGATTATCAAATCATATAGCTCGAGGAATAAAAAGAGTATTAGTGAAAAAAAGAGAATATAAAAAATGAGGTTCCTCGGGGGGTTATGATATTAATCCAAATAATGAATAGACAAGATAGTCATAAAAATAAAAAAAGAATCAATAAAGGTCGGGGCATACATTGAGATGAATAATGGTACAAATAAAGAGCCAAAATGATAAAAAATGGAAAAGGTAAATGAGAAAAAAAGAAAGAAAAGACCTAATAAACATCGTGTAAGCGTATAGGAATTTTTTTATTTTAGTTATGATAAACTAAAATCATATGAGAAGGATGTATTTCAACACATTATCCTTCTTAAGAAACAAGTAAAGAAGTGAATCCTTTTTCATAAAAAGTTAAAGCAAATAAACCTTAAGGTGGCTCAGATGGTGCAAAAGGAATTGGCCTTGTTCGGATTATTGTTAATTCTCTATTTGTCTCTTTTGACCACATAAAGTTTATTTGATTAATTTCCCTAGATTATGAGGTCTCATCACTTCACCAGTGCATGAGGGACATAACTAGTTGATATATGCAACTTACTGCACCTGTATGCATGCATTTTGGAGCTCAAGGGATCAAGCCCTATTTTATTGTTGACTCTAGTAATTCATTAATTATCCATAGTGCTTATTCTGCATGATGCATTTTCCGAGTGCTTCTTCTGCTTGTTTCACCAGCTACTTTACTAAGTTATTTCCACATGCTTCTTTTTCTTGATACATCTCCTAAACAATTGAATTTATTTTTTCATGTTTACTATCTAATAATTTATTTTTCTTCTCAATCATTAAAAAAATGACAATGTTAACTATGTGATTTATTGAATTTAATATTTTTTATCTTTAACATTTTCATTCCCATGGTTCGTGAATCAACCATTGAAAGGATTAACTCACATTATCTAAGAAAATAAATTCATTGAGAACTGTCAAATTTAGATTCAGATTCGTCCCTGATAGTTATATAAGGAAACACGAGTTGGGTCCATGTCCAACTATATTGCATGCAGAGAAATATGTAAAGCAAGGAGAGCATGTACATCTCCAAAGACACTTGTACAGTGTCCGGAATATATTGGGGAATATGACAGTGACACAAGGATTGTTTAGTGTGGCTGATTTTACGTTGATGATAATGCCTTGATATATGTTATATTCAGCACTTCCATAATCAACAACCCTATGATAAATATATAACAGCCATTATACTTTGATAATTTGGTGAGAAGTTAAGAGAAATTATATTTTTATAGATATATTATCCTGGAAAGATGAGTTGTGCGTTGTTAGTAGCCCATGCAATACTATGATTGTGCCTTCTGTCCTTTGAAATAAACACTTCCATAGTTAACATCCATGTCTATATGTATTTGATAGCCATCGTTCTTTTATGAGAATACAAGAGAAATTATTAGCTGGATATTCCTAGCATTGGGAGGTGGGTTGTAGCTCTAGCTCCTTCAAATGATATATTTTGAAAAGAGTCAATTCAACACAAATTTCATAATACCATTTTGTTTTTAACTTTTTATACAACTTTATTCTTTCTTTGATTGACATTCTACACCATCTTTGCTAATCATAACACAATTAACTTCATTATATAGACTTGATAAATGGATGTAAATTGAGTTTAGATATTTTTTAATATAAAAGCCTCCATCCTATAGGTTTTAGGGACTTGTGTCCTCCATAATAATTCTATTGGCTACTTGAACTTTTTCGTGACCACTAAATATCTTTCCTTTATTGTTCATTGAATTATTTATTTTCTATATAATGTGCAATGGTATTCTCTTTTGGGATTTCTGTATATCTCTTTCAAAAAAACACCAAAGTCCATTCCATCTAGCTTTTTTCCCTATAACATTTGTAATTTTCATCATTATGCATAATACTTATATTTCCTTTAAAAATGTATATGATTTTTCATTTGAATCATGCATCACCATATGTGGATAGTATATATTTAATATGGAGTTCTCACAGACATTCATTCTACATCCATATATGGAGTTCTCTCAAATAGAAAATCCAAAGAAATATTTGCACATATAAGTCAAATTAAATAAATTTAATCAAAAAATCATTTAATATATTATCAATAATATTTATCATAATGTACTCCAATTTTTTGTATTTACTTGTGTTGTGTCCCGAATAACTTACTACAATGCCCATATTTGGCTAGACATATCGACATGTTGCATTTTATTTTCTTAGTAAATGTTGGACTCAGTTCGACTGAGTAAACCATATTCATGACATGATAGATGTTGCTACTATGTCTAAGATGTTACTATGTTATAGTTATCATGATATTCCTTTATTCATAAAGACAGTGTGTGTTTAATTGTCATCATTGATAAATGTAATATATATATATATGATGTGGTACATGGATATTGACCCATGATGTGATCAATTTAATGAGTTATACAATGAAAGGAAATGTTGTTGATAATATGCACCAACTGATGATTGAATGGAGATATTATTATGAATGTATGTTTTCAAATTACTAATCTACAGGACACACGGGCTATGTAATAAATGAATACTTTATATGAAGTGTTGTATAGTACCTATTTTTGCAGAAGAGCCTTGATTACCAAAATTGATGATACAATGACACAGACCAATAATCTCGATAGTGACAAAGTATGTTTTTGATAGGGTATATAGACCCAGGATGTTGAGAGGGATGGATGTATTCCACCCTATGTTTTTATGATACCCGAGGTCGTGGGAGGGCCGTGCTGAGACACGCTCCCCATGTTGTTGTGATGATAGCAAGCAGATTCCTGCTAGGAAAGGATAGGTCCACTGTTTAGCCGACGCTATCGCTCTCATGTTCTTATGTGGTCAGGTCGGTGAAGTCGACATCCACTTCTATACTAGAAGAGGAAGGATAGGGAGGGTGTGGACGTAGGTTAGGATGGGAGGATGTTATAGCTAGTACTGTGTTGGGTTAGGGGGGATCTACGACACCAAGATTAGTAGTAGTAGGTGTCTCTTCCTTGAAAATAATTGATTGAGTAATGAATCTGAAAATATAATGATGTTATAACTTAATTCATTAATAATTAATGATTGATGATGATGAAAATATTACATGTTTGTATGTTAATTCGGTTAGGTATTTGCAATTGTTATGTCTTGTATCCATGAATGTCCTATCTATGTGAATCATTATTATTTTGTTATTATTATTATTATTATTATTATTATTATATATAGGATATATGATGTTTTCTTATAGTACGTGTATGATCTATGCATGCACTGGCCACGCATACACACTTTACACACGTATACAAATATCGGCATACCAATACTTAACACGATCAATAATGGTATAGGTTTTCATAGGTAAATATGTTAATGAAATAATGAATGTTAAGTTAACATATTCATTAATGATAGGTTAACACTGTAATATGTAAGTGATCAAGTGTCGTAAATTAGAATAATCCTTAGAAAGTTGTCGTGCGTAGACTTAAAACATTGTTCATTTACATTAACAAAATTTTCAGGGTTGTTTAAACCCCTAAGGGTGCTTTGATTATGAATCTAGAGATAACATGCTCATAACTATGATACTTGTCATTAAAAACAAACAACTATAAAATGTCTTTAATTATAATTATTATTAATGGTATTATTATTATCATTATTATTATTATTATTATTATTATTATTATTATTATTATTATTATTATAGTGCCTCTTGTGGTAAACATAACCGATAGTTTAATTAGACAATTATTTCTATTATTATTACGATAATTATTATTAAGATCTTGTGTAAACCATAGTCAATTATTTAATTAAACAATTAATATTATTATTATTGTTATTATTATGCTCTTGTGGTAAACGTAGTCAATTGTTCAATTAAACCCAAGTGGAAATAACTAGAATAAACCAATGATTAATTAAATAGACCAAATCATTCCCTGTAGGTTAAACATGTATATTGAACTATGAAATATGACCATCAAGATATGACATGATTGATTTTATAACACTACTTATTAATATGATTACAAACATCGGATTTTGATCAAGTAAGACAACTAAGATACTCACCTGTACACAAGATAATTATTAAATTATTATTTTATTCAACATAATTGATTTGAATAGGACTAGCTATTAAACCGCCATCCCGTGAGGGAACAATGGTGAACATTCCAAGAATTAATAAATGCTAGACAACCAACTTATTCGATTCAATTTAAATAACCTTAATTATTGGGACGCTCAAGACAAGGACAATTGGATAAATAAAATGTATATTCATGATTATAAGAAGGGACTAGCATTGAAAACTTAAAGGGGAGGTGAATGAAGTGTTTTGGGGAAAGAGGCGGTGGAGGAAGGTGGAAGAAAGTAGGAAGAAGATGATTATTTAGAGAGGTAGCAGAGAGAGATGGGGGGGGGATTTTATTTTGGAAATTACTGTGCATGAGTGGAGAATGAGGAGAAACTTGAGGAGGGGGATAACTCAAGGACCAGAATATCTGTAAATGACTGAGAAATGGGTGGAAACGAAGAAAGATATAGAATGGAGAGGAAGCTGCTCTCAGTATTATTGGTCTGTGGGCTCGGGGGCTAGGAAACCCATGGTTTTCCTAGGGCCAGCACATGATGAGAGTTGGTCGGCAGGGTGGCACATCATTTTGTTAATAAAGGCTTGGATGGAAAGATGAAAATGGAAGGAGACTACAAGGTCTACAACAAACTGTTGGATCTACTACAACCGCTGGTTCCAGGTATTTAGATACTAAATTCATCCATGGTATTATTGTCTAATTTACAAAAAAAAAATTATGAATTTTATCAAACATGTACAGCTCATATTTCTACTTTGATATGTTTAAAGTTCATATTTGTACATTCATATATTTTTAAACCAATAGAACACACATGGATATAAACATGTAATATGATTTAAAATGTCTTGATTTTATTAAAAACCAACTCAGAATGAGCTTAAGATAGAGAACATCACAGAGAATGGACACAGTGCTCTACCAGTTAGGCAGAGCACTACAGATGGTATCAAATCCCTAGGTTCTAAAACTGGAACCTAAAGGGGCCCTCTAGGAGAATATATATATATATATATATATATA
>LPNX010016911.1:204365-219145 GCA_001517045.1 Pseudotsuga menziesii
TTTAAAGCTAATAGGAATTCAAGTTCCTAGCCATTGAATCTACACCATCCGATCTAAGCACTTGCATTCATATTCTACGAATCCTAAAACCCTACCTTCAGAAAAGGGAAAAGAGAAGAAAAGACAGATGACGACGAAACTAACCGTCATTAATGCAAAGTCTGCACAGGCTTAAACTCTTGCAGCTACTTGAATTTCTCCCATGGATTCACCCATAGTTTGGCCACATACAGCTTGGTTTTACCACCAAATTTAGTCTCTATTGTGAGGTAGTACAGCAGGCCTGAGACCACTTGCTCCTGGGATTTTAACGCCTTAGAAAACAAAATACCGACATTCTGCATAAAGAAAAGAAAAGCCACAATGTCAATCTCACTACATTAATGGCGGAATATAAGCCAGAAATTGTATATATATACACAGATAGACCTGTTGCGCATTGTATTCATTGACAGCAATCCGTCCGAGATCTTGAATATCTTGCTTCTGTTCTACATCTGGTATTTTCCTCTCCTGCTCCTGCAGATCGACCTTGATAGAAAACCACTCCATTCAGGGAATAAGGAAATATATATATATATATATATATATATATATATATATATATAATAAAATAAAATAAAAATTTACCTACAAAAACAAAAACAAAAGGGCATTACATACAGGGACATAGCCAACGCCTCGCTACACTTGGCGTGTTTCTGCCATGCACGGGATTCGACCATGAGACCTCTGATTTTCCCTTCCAATTCCATGTTCCTGCGCTTCATGCTCATCACCTATATTTCCTTCTCTCGCAACCTCGACGACATGCCCTCCACCAAGGCACAAAGCAATGCCTTTGAATGATTCTGTGTCTTTGTAGCCACGATTTGCCTCATGCGCTCCCCCTGTGCACAATGTGTTGTTAGTAAATTTAAATTAAATTCAAATGGAACTGGTGATTAATAAATTTACTTGAGAGATTTAGAAAATACATAATCCTCCTCGACATTATACCTGGAATCTCATGTACTCCTCTATATCAATCCTCTGACACTGCATTGCGGCAAAAACATTTTGGTTTAAAGAGTTTTCAATATTGCTGTATTTCAAAAACATATTGGTTTAAAGAGTTTCCATTCGTGGAATTTAACGTATAATCATCTTCCAAGCTGAGTCGTAGGCCAGTGGAGACCGCATCGCCATTGGACTGCGGCATGTTTAGCAAGGTGTTCCCATTGGCACCTTCGAAAGAAACAAAATTCTCGAATTGATCAGGAACCGATTCTCTGAGCCTTTTTCTCGGAGTGTTATTGTTGTTGCTATTATTGCAAATCCACATGTTCACATTGAGCTCTGCCTCTGCTGCATGAAACGTCCCGCATGATGTCAACCCATGGAACGAACCGAAAACTGGACGATAGAAAAAACACAGAAATCATTAAATCTGGAGACGGGAAAGAAATTCGTGTAAACAAATACAAAAAAATTGTTAAATCTCAAGCCCCGGCCACTTTACTTATGGATGTGCTAATTAGACTAGCCCCAAAAAACACCACCGAACTTTGAAGGAAACAAGACATAAATTGAACCGGGCGAATTGGATGTGAAACAGATGCATGGTGAAAGACAGAGGCATGATAGACGCTTCCATTTCAACTCAACTTAATCGTCGGCAAGCCCAACTGAAGCAACTAAGGAGAAACAGTAGTCATGAAGACATGATGATGGAGAGGAGTCGGGGATATATTATATAAGTCCAGTTGTGGACTGGCAATTGAAGAAAGAATTTCCCAAAGACTACACAACATAATAACAAAAATAAAAAATATATATATACATATAATCGGCCTGAAAGGGACTCCATCTTTACCATTCGAACCATTTTCAGCACATGTGGATGAAGTGCGTGAGACCATCTCCCAAATCCTTGTTGGCTCTGTTGTTCATGCTATCATCACCTTCGCTACCACCACCTTCAGACATATTTCCTTAACAGTAGAGGCCTTCTATTCTTTCGGGCTAAATTTTTTTAGGGTTTCAATGCAATTCAGAGCGGACTTATTTGGATTTATGGCCATTGTGGCACGCGAATTTCTAGAATTTTGGTGACAATGGCCGCGCAAATACCTAAGGCCATCGATGGTTTATCTCTCAAAGTCAGTTTGGTGAAGAATGGTTTATCATTCTCCTTCAGTGTTGGATGAATTTGCACGATATCCTTCATGCATGCATATAGCCACCTGAGCTCCTCAAGTTCAGGATTCCTAAACAAGGGCCAGATGAGCTCCACTACAAAGAAGAGAAAAAAAATGAGAGAAGGGGAGCTACGCCCCATACTAGAACCGGTTAAAATGACCAAAAATATATATATATATATTAAATATATTATTATGAAATAAAATTCGAGGAGTGTTCTAGAGATCTCTGGTATGGTTAAACGTGTCAGTTGAGGCCACATGCAAGATGGCCATGCAGCTGCAGCAATGCAGGGGCCAGCGACTGGAGTGTTGTAGAGGCCTCCGGTATGGTTTATCGTGCCATTTGGGCAGCATGCATGCTATCGATAGGGTTTTGTTCCATCTGGGCCACATAGAATGATTTTAGCTGCCATTTGGGAAGCATACAAGTATGGCCATGCAGATGGGCGCGTGGTGTTGCTGCCGCAACTTTTCCTCCCCGATTTTATTTTTTACTTAAACTCTGGGACCCCTCCTCATCATTTTGCTTGGACTGATTGTTAAAGGCTTGTCCCCTCGAACATATCTGTTCATTTTGAAGTTGAATGCCCACTGTTTGTTTGCCTCGTTCAGTTTAGTTTGGGTCATGTGGTCTGTTTAATACCCATAGAATATGAAAATGTTGCCTTAACAAAGAAAAAATGTTTTTTTTTTGGCTGCAATTAATCCTTAACGTTGTTGGTTTGCGCTTTGGATCGGACCTCTTTCGGAAGATGCTGAGCCTCAACTCACCCACCGTTGCGGCTCCTTGATCAAACTTTACGCCCGATTGGAGTTTCATCCGACGCCCGATTCGTGTTTCGATCGCTTGCTCCTAAGTTTCTAATGGCTCGCCGTTGCGGCTGGGAGGATAAAGTCAGCCCTGATTAGAGTTTCACCCGATGTTCGACTCATTGCTCTTTTCTCCCGGCCGCATCGCTCAGCCTTTGCATCATCCGCCGTTGCGGGTGGTAGAGCAATCTAGCCTCCGATACCCTCCTCTCCGGCGTCCGGTTGCCTTTATCGCCCGTGTTGTCACTTACCTGGTTCTTATGCTCCTCCACCGTTGCAGCTCCTGAAAGCCTTGTCCCATCCGATGCAGAAGTCTTTTCCCGTCCGATCCAAGTATCGCCCATCCGCCGATGTATTTTTGCCGCTAGTTCTTGCCCGGATGAACCAGGCCAGCCCCTTGTGGATTTATCAGTATGGTTAGAAATTTTAGATGCCTAACATCTCAATTTAGTGGATAATGCACCAAATTTGTATGTAGAGAGAATCCCATAGTTCACTGAAGCAACGTATCGCAAAGAAAAGGACAACATAAACGAATGACAGAGGCACCGACGAGGCATTTTCAGCAGTTACTGTCAGAAGATAAACGCCTATGGAAATGATGGGGAAAACATAACGACCAGAGAGGAAACTGAATCGTGAAGGGTCCTAAAAGATCACACGCTGAGGGAAGCTCAAGAGATAGCAGTTGTGGTTTAAATAACGTGAAGCCTGACTGAAAGGGGGCTTTTTCCCCTGGAAAAAATTGTAAAGGTTGGCTTGTAAAAGAAACTACTTCGTTTGCAAAAGAAACTGCAATTCTACCTGGTTGGAGAAAGTAAAAGGGAATGTATCAATGCGTTTCAATTAATGATGTTGAAGAGGACTTATTTCATTTTCAGCTGAGTTTCATTTACTGTGAGAATGTTTAATCTCCTGAGCCTGTGCTCTTATTAAATGTTCTTCGGTATTTTCATGATCTTTCCATGTGAGTAATATTGGTTTTCATACAGCAATCGGCTACCTGGTTGTTAATTATTTGTGATTGTTCATGTGTTTGAATGGAGTATCAGCTAACTATAGTCCTTCATACTGCATGTGAAAAAGTTGAATTACTCAATTAAAATTGATGGCTCGCTCTCTAGGGATAGTTTAGATAATTAGTTTGTTTCTTATTGTATGTGATTTGGTTTCCTGCAGGTCTAAGACGAGAGGTAAGAACCTGCACATCACATCGTGACCGCCCCTCGCAGTCTAATCATCTTGCACTTAGTTAGGCACGTGCATTTCATCCCTTAAGTTAAAATACAAAAAATTCCCTGGACCGGGCCGCAACCGGTAAAAAAAAAAATTTTTGTTACTTGACTCACGGTAGCCGGACCGCGAACCAGACGGATTCCCTATACCAAACAGTCAGTGGGCTAGTTGGGAACGCTGATTGGGGAGAATCCATTACTGTTGCCGCCTGTGATTTTCCAGGCCTCAACATCTTTGGCGCTAGAAGGAGGGCCGCCAGTGCATGGTTGGCCGAGGAAACCCGTTTTACAGAGAACATTCCGCTGTTTACAGTTTTGAAAGTAGTGAACCGTGTAATCCATTTCCAGAAGAAGAAAACAGAGAACATCTATATCCTGTTCGCAACGAGATTGTAAATGATCTAAGAAGACATACCCGTGCTTATGTAAAGAAGATTGGAGGGTTGCCAATTATTCCCGAATTTCCTAGAAGAGAGTACAAGAAGAAATATCGTCCTCTAATTGAAGATTTCGTGTTGGTTGGAGACTGGGAAGAGCTTGTGGAAACTGCCTTACAAGAGGTCGAATTGCCTTTGAACCAAATAGGCCCAGACACTCCGTACAGCTCTCCTCCTCACACCCCTGCTGTTTCACCCCTTCACTCTCCACCCAGAATCATGGCCGGTGTTAACGCCAATCAACCCCCACCTAATCCTCCACCACACGCATGGAAAGCCAGATCCCCTCTGAATTTGACCCCACCTTTGCACGACCTACCCCAAGCCTTTGAAAAGTTACTGCCCAAATTTGACCCAAACGAAAAAATCCTGGTGGATGATCATCTACAGAGTTTCTACTTGGCATTAGAAGGTCTAAGGGCTGGGGAGCACGAAGATGTGGTTTGTAGACTATTCCCACATACCCTCAAAGGAGCTGTGGCCTCGTGGTATTTTGGATTGCCCGCAAATTTTCCTAGACTGGGATACTTTCGAGAGAATATTCAGAAGTAAATATGCCATCCAAAAGACTCACGCTACCCTCATGAAAGGACTGTGTGCATTGAAGAAAGAGAAAAAAGAAAAGGTGCACAGCTTTACACAAAGGTTTGCGGCATATCTAAAATTTTTTATCTGAAATAGATAAGCCTTCAAACAAAGTACTGATTGAATACTATACTTCAGCTTTGGGTCCTGATTTAGCCATGTTTGCAAAAGGTAGGGCCAAGCCTACTTGACGGAGACTTATGAAGAGGCAGAAGTGGTGGAGGCTGAAAGGGAGAGCGTCGAAAATTATCCTGAACAGTCGGGGGAGAAAAGGAAAACATTACTGTTTACTAAGCCCAAGGAGGAGAAAGAACCAGACTATGAAGGTATGGCCAAAATGGTGCAAAAGCTCTCTAACAAGATCATAGATTTAGAGAAAGAAAAAGAAGCACAAAAGTTCTACAGGCCATACTATAAGAAAAGAGAAGACAGCAATCAGAACCAACCTCCTCCTCAAAGGAATGCATCCATGAATTTGAAAGACATAGGTATGGAAAACTTCTGTACTTTTCATCAGCAGCCTCACTCCGAAAAGAACTATCCGCAATGGATAAATTCAATGACATTGGTCATGAATCAGATGTTGGATTCCAGACTGACAAAAGAAGATGATGAGGAGAGAAAAGAAAATGCTGCTTCCACTTCTACAAAAGAACAGGAGGAAGAGACTATGGCATTGTGGAGTTCTGTCTCAATGCTCGACGTTGAGGAGGAAAATACTCAAGGACACAAGGAGGTCAGGGAAGCTAACGTGACAACTAGAAGTAAAGGGACGGTTAGTGATGACAGTCTTTTACTCCCAAAGATCAGGAGGCTGCAAAGGAATGTCAGGAATAAGTTTCAGGATAAGTGCTTGGCTGATCAGATACCGGAATCCACTATTACCAGCCAAGACCCTAGATAGAACAGAACATCGCCTGAGTCAAATCAAGAGAACGTAAGTGCTGGTCAATCTCAGCCCACTAAATCACAAATTGAATATGACATTGTTGAAGATTTGAAGAAGGTGAAAGCAAACGTCCCATTGTTCGAAATGTGCAAAGTACCTCAACAGAAAGAAAAACTGTTGAAAGCACTTGAAACGTCTGAAGAGAAACTTCCCACTGAAAATCAGCCCCGGGATGGAGAAGAAATCGGAGAAGCTAGCACCGGAGGTATGTCTAAAACTAAACATCCACCTTTCCTCCTGACATTTGAAGTTTTCAATCATAACGTGCACAATTGCCTAGTACACTCAGGGGTGTCAATTAATGTCATGCCAATATCGGTATGCAAGGAAATAAATGGGCAGCCTAAGCCATCCACGTGGAGGGTGGTGCAATTGGATAGGACAGACGTTAAGGTGATTGGTGAAATGGAGGACGTCCTAATTCACCTAGCATCTGATAGCAGAGTATGCCAAGTTATTAACATCGTAGTGGCCGACATACCAGATGCTTACGGCCTGGTCCTGAGTAGGGATTGGTCAGCTAAATTGAATGGGTATTTGACTTCAGATTGGTCACATCTTTGGTTACCGTACAAAGGAATTCCCAATCAAATCAAAGTTTTGAGAGAACCTTACATGAAGTATAACATCACTCAATTGGATGAGAAGAATGTACCAGTTGAATCTGTATTGGGAAACTACTTTCTTGAACTAGAATCGGGGAATTATCAAGCGGAAGAAGCTAGCAGCACATCTGACACTCAGCCTGATCTCCTTCGTTTTTCTCAGGCTGATGAGCTTGACTGTAAAATAGTATATTTAGCCGTAGGAGTAAATTCACTTTCAGTAGATAATGTTTTCTTGACTTTATACTTTGATGGCTCGAATACATTAGAGGGGTCAGGGGCCGGCTGCGTCCTTATTGATCCAAAAGAAAATAAACACTTCCTTTCTTGTAGATTAGAGTTTGAGTGTACTAACAACACAGCTGAATATGAAGCATTATTGCAGGGACTCAAGAAAGCGATCGAGCTAGAGGTTAGTAATTTAAAAGTTTTTGGGGACTCAGAAATAGTTGTGAAACAAATAAGAAATCAAATACATTGTGTCTCCCCTCACTTGAAAGCTTACCAAAACGAGGTATGGGATTTGCTTAGACAATTTCATGCATTTAACATTATTTCAATCCCCAGGATAAAAAACGCAGCTGCTGATCTTTTAGCTACATCAGCTGCCAAGATGGTTCCCACTAATAACAAATGCTCTATTGAATTACTTTTCAGGCCTTCAGTACCAGACATGATCACCAACCTGCCAGTATTTGACGATGATCAGCAGATAATTGAATTCTTGACAAATGATGAAGTCTTTAAAGGGGCTATCATAGACGCTGAGGAACATCAGGCTGAAATGAAATATAACAATTTCATTCCCAAAGGAGTCAGGACGTTGGAAAAAATGTTTGACTTGAATGAGAAATTTAGAAGACCCGCTAATGTGAAGACACACAGCTCAACTCTACAGTTCGAGCTAATTAACTTAGGGACTGAAACGGATCCCAAGTTTGTGAACCTCGGCAAAAGTTGTTCACCCGCGGAAAGGGACAAGTTTCTCAGTCTGTTTAAGCAGTACAAGGATGTCTTCACCTGGACGTATGTAGATTTGAAAACTTACGACACTGGTATTATTAAGGATATCATTCCTATTAAAGCTGGCGTTAAGCCATATCAACAGCCATTAAGAAAAATGCACCCCAAGCTGGAGCCGCTGATTCAAAGCGAGGTGAAGAAATTGCTGGACGCTAGGATCATCTTTAAAGTCAGGCATTCTGAATGGGTGTCAAACCTGGCGCCTATCAGGAAAAATTTGGGAGAAATTAGACTGTGTGTGGACTTCAGAAACTTAAACCGCGCCTCGGATAAAGACAACTACCCGGTACCTCCCATGGAGCAGTTGCTTCAGATGGTTTCTGGTTCTGAAATGTTTTCATTGTTAGATGGTTTCTTTGGCTACAACCAAGTATTGGTATCTGAAGAAGATCGATTGAAGATGACATTCAGAACTAAATGGGGAACTTTCGCATATAGAAGAATGCCCTTTGGACTGATTAATGCTGGCGCAACATTTCAGAGAGCGATAGACATAGCTTTTCGCGGACTGATTGGGCGAAGTGTGGTGGTCTACCTAGATGACATCACGATATTTTCGAAGAAAAGAGGGGAGCACGCGTTCCACTTAAAGCAAATCTTTGAACGCTGCAGAAAATATGGTATTTCCCTCAATCCTAAGAAGTGCGTGTTCGCAGTTACCGAGGGCAAGTTACTGGGGCATATAGTTTCGAAGAGGGGTATATCCATAGATCCAGAAAGAATTAAGGCTATTGAGAAAATCCCTATGCCTCATAACAAAAAATGGATGCAATCCTTCATGGGAACGATAAATTTTGTGCGTAGGTTTGTGCCTGATTTTTCCCAGACTGTTAAACCATTACAACAGATGGTTAAGCAAAATACACAATTTAAGTGGACTGAAACAGAAAAGACTGCTTTCAGTAAAATCAAGACTGCTGTTGCACATGCGCCCTCTCTGAAAAGTCCAGATTTTGACAAGGATTTTATTATATATACATTTGCGTCCGATGATTCATTGGCAGCCGTACTTACACAAAAGGAAGACCGGGGTGATGAATGCCCAATTTATTTTATGAGTACTGGGCTGCAAGGAGCTGAATTAAACTACGCAGCCATTGACAAACAGGCATACGCAGTATTTAAGGCAGTCAAGCAATTCAGGCCTTATATACTGAAAAATCGAACCAAGGTAATAGTCCCTTACCCAGCCGTAAGATCCCTTCTCATTCAAAAGGAATTGGGAGAAAGAAGGGGCAACTGGGTGACAGCCTTTCAAGAATACGACTTGGAATTCAAACCAGCCACTATAGTGAAAGGTCAGGGGTTATGCAAGCTGATGATTGGAAGCAGTAATGATGAAGAACAAGCATGGGATGATGAAGCTGAGTTGCATGTAATGGATGTTTGTCCTTTATTTACAGCTCCTGAATCTTGGTATAGAGACCTTGTACATTACCTGCAGTCAAGGGTGTTGCCTGAACATTGGAGTTCCAAACAAAGAAGAGCTTTGCGTATAAAGTCAGCTTCCTACCAACTCGTAGAAGGCATATTATTCCGAAGAAACTATGATGGAGTCCTTATAAGATGCTTGGAAAGAGAAGATGCTGAGAAAGTAATGTCTGAATTACACGATGGTCCGGCCGGCGGACATTATTCAGGAGACACTACAGCCCACAAAATCCTTAGGGCTGGTTACTATTGGCCAACGCTCTTCCGGGATGCACATGCGCACGTCAAAAAATGTGATACTTGCCAAATATGTGGTGGAAGACAACCTAGAGCAGCAGCACCTCTAAATCCTGTAATGATTACAGAGCCTTTCGAGCAACGGGGAATAGACATCATTGGAGAAATAAAGCCGAATTCCTCCCTACTACACAGGTATATTCTTACTGCAACTGATTATTTCACCCGCTGGGTCGAAGCTATCCCCTTGCGCAAGATAAACGAAGACGAAGTCATCAGTTTTCTACAAGATCATATCATGACCAAGTTTGGGGTTCCAAGTTCATTAGTTTTTGATAATGCTAAGTAATTTTCTTCCATTAAGATTACTGCATTTGCTCATGAGAAAGGTATAAAATTACACTATTCTGCTAACTATTATCCGCAAGGGAATGGCCTGGCTGAATCCTCAAATAAAAACCTCATTAGAATCCTGAAAAAGACCGTCATAGAAAACCAGCGAAGTTGGCACTCAGCCTTACCCAATGCCCTGTGGGCTGATAGAGTCACCCCCAAGTATGCAATAGGAGTGTCACCCTTCACCCTTGTATACGGTAAGGAAGCTATCTTTCCCCCCAACATCATGCTCCAATCTTCCATACTAGCTCAGGAATCTAGGGGGTCAGATGATGAGGTTCTCCAAATAAGAATATACAATCTTCTGAAGGTAGAGGAGGCCCGATCCAAGGCTAGAGAGCGTTTCCAGCAGCAGCAGAAGGTAGTGAAGAGATGGTTTGACAAACATAAAGCTGGAAAAGGGGACCTGGAAGTGGGAGACCTTGTTCTCAAATGGGATCATCCCCATGATGAGAAAGGGAAGCACACTAAGTTCCAACAGTTATGGGTAGGTCTGTTTCAAATCACCACTAAACTTGGCCCTGCTACTTATATGTTACAGGATTTACAGGGATGGGAAGAGAACCTGCCAGTTAATGGTCTGGTTCTCAAACCTTATTTTTCTTAAGTTGTTTTTGAGCTTTCTGACTTGTACATAAATAAGCTGTGTTGAGTTATGATTTCATTTGTTTTAATTTGAGTCTTTGTTTTCAATAAAGGTGGTTAACTCGTGGTTATGTGGGGAACTCCAAATTTCTGGAAATAGTAAACATTTGTTGAATAGTTAGACTGTGGGTTTCCATGTGAATTCCTTCCACCAAATAGTTTCTCGAAATCTTTGTGTGCATTGAGGTCCTGTTTAAACCCCTGTAGCGTCAATCAGATTCAAAAGTCTAGAATACTATGCTGAGGCTCCAGACACTTTACACTTAAAAGTCTGACGGGAGATGACAGGGGACCCACGGAGAAGATCAAGATGAACAGAGTGTTAAATATAAATGATCCCATGCCAGGAAATGAATGCCAGAAGGCAGATAAGAGTCAGAGTTCCTATGAAGACATCAGGATTCAAAGCTAAATCTAGATCATAAAGTACTAATTTTCCGATGATCCTCTCCGTCCGTGAGCTGAAACTTTAAGCACATCGCTCACACAAAAGGGCACTGTGGGATAGAGGATCCTGAATTAAAATTCAGTAAGAAAGGCACGCATGAAGACTCGCATTAAAAGGGGACAAAACCCAAAAGCATAAAAGTTGCTAAAATGGCATGGGAGTGAGGAACAAATGAACGTTTCTGTTCATCACCTGCTACAATCCTGTGGTGTCCAATGTCGTCGGCTACCTGAAAGCAAAATTAATAATGAACTCATATTTTGGCCTCAGCAGAGTTATCCGGACTCTAAAATATGGACTTTCATCGCCCGAACTGGACTGATATCAATGATTAAGGTACACACTTCTGTTATTGAGAAATCTGTATAGCTGGAAGAGTTCAATGGATACATTTTTTATGGAACAGTCTTCCATTCAAGAAAGAAATCACCCAGAGATCTAGGTTCACCAGGAAATCGCCAGTTGTTGATGCCACAACTTTTCCTCCCTGATTTTATTTTTTACTTAAACTCTGGGACCCCTCCTCATCATTTTGCTTGGACTGATTGTTAAAGGCTTGTCCCCTCGAACATATCTGTTTGTTTTGAAGTTGAATGCCCGCTGTTTGTTTGCCTCGTTCAGTTTAGTTTGGGTCATGTGGTCTGTTTAATACCCATAGAATATGAAAATGTTGCCTTAACAAAGAAAAAATGTTTTTTTTTTTTGGCTGCAATTAATCCTTAACGCTGTTGGTTTGCGCTTTGGATTGGACCTCTTTCGGAAGATGATGATCCTCAACTCACCCGCCGTTGCGGCTCCTTGATCAAACTTTACGCCCGATTGGAGTTTCATCCGATGCCCGATTCGTGTTTCGATCGCTTGCTCCTAAGTTTCTAATGGCTCGCCGTTGTGGCTGGGAGGATAAAGTCAGCCCCGATTAGAGTTTCACCCGATGTCCGACTCATTGCTCTTTTCTCCCGCTCGCGTCGCTCAGCCTTTGCATCATCCGCCGTTGCGGGTGGTAGAGCAATCTAGCCTCCGATACCCTCCTCTCCGACGTCCAATTGCCTTTATCGCCCGTGTTGTCACTTACCTGGTTCTTATGCTCCTTCGCCGTTGTGGCTCCTGAAAGCCTTGTCCCATCTGATGCAGAAGTATTTTCCCGTCCGATCCAAGTATCGCCCGTTTGCCGATGTATTTTTGCCGCTAGTTCTCGCCCGGATGAACTAGGCCAGCCCCTTGTGGATTTATCAGTATGGTTAGAAATTTTGGATGCCTAACATCTCAATTTAGTGGATAATGCACCAAAGTTGTATGCAGATAGAATCCCATAGTTCGCTGAAGCAACGTATTGCAAAGAAAAGGACAACATAAATGAATGACAGAGGCACCGACAAGGCATTTTCAGCAGTTACTGTCAGAAGATAAACGCCTGTGGAAATGATGGGGAAAACGTAACGACCAGAGAGGAAACTGAATCGTGAAGGGTCCTGAAAGATCACACGCTGAGGGCAGCTCAAGAGACAACAGTTGTGGTTTAAATAACGGGAAGCCTGACTGAAAGGGGGATTTTTCCCCTGGAAAAAATTGTAAAGGTTGGCTTGTAAAAGAAACTACTTCGTTTGCAAAAGAAACTGCAATTCTACCTGGTTGGAGAAAGTAAAAGGGAATGTATCAATGCGTTTCAATTAATGATGTTGAAGAGGAACTATTTCGTTTTCAGTTGAGTTTCATTTACTATGAGAATGTTTAATCTCCTGAGCCTGTGCTCTTATTAAATGTTCTTCAGTATTTTCATGATCTTTCCATGTGAGTAATATTGGTTTTCATACAGCAATCAGCTACCTAGTTGTTAAATATTTGTGATTGTTCATGTGTTTGAATGGAGTATCAGCTAACTATAGTCCTTCATACTGCATGTGCAAAAGTTTAATTACTCACTTAAAATTGATGGCTCGCTCCCTAGGGATAGTTTAGATAATTATTTTGTTTCTTATTGTATGTGATTTGGTTTCCTGCGGGTCTAAGACGAGAGGTAAGAACCTGCACATCACATCATGACCGCCCCTCGTAGTCTAATCATCTTGCACTTAGTTAGGCACGTGCATTTCATCCCTTAAGTTAAAATACAAAAAATTCGGTGGACCGGGCCACAACTGGTAAAACTTTGTTTTTTTTGTTACTTGACTCACGGTAGCCGGACCACGAACCGAACGGATTCCCTATACCAAACAGTCAGTGGGATAGTTGGGAGTGCTGATTGGGGAGAATCCCTTACTGTTGCCGCCTGTGATTTTCCAGTCCTCAACACGTGGATGGATTATGGAAGCGCTTATCCACTTTGGATGATTTGGCCATGATAAATAAAGATGTTACTCTTTAGTAGCTTTACAGGTGGCTCTAGAAATGGGCGGTGGCGGAAGGACCAGTCCGGTCAAATGGTGTTATTTGTGCATAATTTAAATTTAAATTAAACATATTTAAATTTAAATTATATATATATATATATATATTCAGATTATCGATTCACTAATAGTTCTAGTCTAACAACAAGACATCATTAGTCTACATATTCAATCTTGAAGCAAAGGGCCATCACAGGTATGTTCCTTCCTCTCCATATAAACCTCTGAAAATATACATTAATCAAAAGAGAATAAAAACAGAGATTTGTTGTGATGGAATCATGCATTAATAAACATATAATACCTAAGAGAAAAAACAAGAGTTTTACGTCTAACACGTGGCTCGACAAAGTCATCTTGAGCCCGGAAGTCACACTAAATATTGTTTCTATCCCTACTACTAGATGACAATATGTGAGAATTCCTAGCTAATGTCCCTACACTAGTACGAGGTAGTCCGAACCTGTTTACAGTGAGTTGCATCCCAAATCGGCACCAAGGTATAGTAATTTGGTAATTTACTCTATATTCAACCCAATTATTCACAATTTTTTTTTTGTTCTACAAATTTTGTGTCTTTCAATTTCACAAAAACTCCAAATCCCAATTGAAAGAAATCTAGTGTATTTCTAGGCACAAGAAACATATAAATTTTCTGGTTAGTTTGGGTGCCGATGGAGAGGGTGAAACGCGCAAAATTATTCCATTGAACTTAGGAGGAGATGTTGCCTTGCCACAGAAAATAAATGTGACTTCTAAACTAAGAAAACCTCTATCTCTGCTTGATAGATTGTACTTGCATCTCAAATTTAGTCAATCCACCTACTTGAGTGGGCCAGTACAACCTTATACTAACCATGCTGCCCTCAGAACCTGCACAAAATCACAAATTTGGCTTAAAAAAAAAATGGAGAGCACCTGGTTTCTTCTCCTGTTGGTTTTTAATGCATTAAATTTGGGGAGTCAGGGAGCACCAAACCATTGACCTCCTCTCCTCCTACGCCTCCACAAAGTCTATCTATCCTAAACCCTGCATTGTTATTAAAACTTTGACCATAGTCCATGTCTTGCTACTGTACTGTCTGCGTTTGAGATGTCGAGCCTTAGAAAGATCCCTTGATTGTGGCAGAACCTTGAATGACTGGGCGTTTATCCCTTGCAAAAATAAAATAAAAAAATAAAATAAAAAAAATAACCCTGTATTAGGTCGTTAAACGCTTCTTGTTTTTTCCCCATATCATATCAGGAGGCAAGTGAAATCCGAGGGTTTTGAGATTTGGCTATAGCAGGTGGTGTCTATTAAATTAAATTGCGATGACTTTATAATGAGTATGCCATAGTTTTAGATGTTTTTATGAAAAGGTTGTGTTTATTAAAATAAAGTTAAGCAATGACCTTATTATGAGTATGCC
>LPNX010016911.1:219422-241922 GCA_001517045.1 Pseudotsuga menziesii
ATCGGTAGATAGGGACTATTCTTAAAAACCATAATCAAGCTACCGCCATAGTTGTTGTAGTATAGGTAGATAGGGGTTGTTCTTAAATCAAAGTGAAACTCCAATCAAATACAAGGAAAGCGATTATGTAGATCTAGGGTCCACTCACTAAAATGTTTTAATTTAATTATTTCATATTATTAAAATGTTTTAAATTGATTATTTAAAACTATTTGAAAATTTTAAATTTAATTAATTGAAACTATTAAACTATTATAATTTAATTATTAGGAATTACTAAAATGTTTAATTTAATTATTTAAAACAACTAAAATGTTTTTATTTGAAATTGTCATAATGTTATTCACATTTAACTATTTAAATCTTTAGGACAAGATAATGAGGAGGCCTTCATGTTCATTAACTAAGTTGTTTATTTAGTATAAATTAAACTCTTTATAATTAAGATCATTGGTATAATTGAAGATAATTGTTGATTGTTAAGTTTCTAGATAAATTGATAACATTAATTGAGATTTCTTAGGAAGTATAATCAATAAGTTAAATATTAATAAGAAGAGATTAAGTTAAGATAAGTTATGAGAGTAAAAATTTGTTACAAGATCTAAATGGAAAGCATCGGGTAGATTAACCCCATTATTCGACTATTAAGAAAACTTAGTGAGGAGAAAACACTGAAGGAGATAAACATGTGTTTTGTGTTACTATGGCTAGTAGACATGTTTGATCACTTTTTACAAAGATTGTAATAGGATTCTATTTCTCCTACAATAACATCATTTCCAACTTAAATTATGATAAAATTGCCACCTAAAAATGTGTATAGACAAGAGAATCACAAAACCTTATGTTAAATAAATTGTTTATGACTTTAACGTGTGGAATGTTGATGAACTTGTGGAAGTGTCTTTCACATCACCAATGGAGAATTGAATCTTGAAATGAATTATAATACCGTAGATAGGATTGGATAGAGGTGGGGATACAAGCTAGTAAGCTATCCATACTTTAGTTGATAACAGGTAATATGTATAAAGTGACGACGAGTGGTATGGTTGGTGTAAGTATACTGAAGATGAAGATGAATATACAAAATCTTGGACAAGGGATTTAATGATGTATAGATGAGCCCATGGGGTTAGCATTGTTTAGCAGACCACGAAGCTAATAGGTTATGGTAGGGTGTAGGTTGTAACTTTATTTGGTGTGAAAGTAATAGTGGTAATCAATATCGAATAAAGGTATAGAGAGTAAACCTATACTCGGTGAGTGTAAAAAATATTATAAGTTAACACATTAAGATATTAGGAGGTAAGACCTAATAAATAGATGAGAAACAATAAATGAGAAAGACAAGGTATAGAGAAGAGGTTTTATAAGGAATGCTATGTCTATATAAATAAAAGATTTAGGGTTGCTAATATTGAGCGATAGGTGAAAGTTTGTGAGCTCACATCCCCAGCCTCGCTGCCTTTAGGGTTTCCTGTGCGTTAGAGTTGTCGGGCCGCCTTCATGGATGTTCCTGAGGGAGGGATTCCCCCTCCCTCTGCTTCTTCCATTGATGAAGAGGATTTTCGAAGGTTATTATCGTCGTCTGGGAAGATGTCGGTGGCTCCTTCCATCCCAAAGTTTATCAAGAAACTTGAATCCATCCCTGAAATCGATCTCCCTGCTGAACAACCCATCAAGATTTCTCTGGCATTGGCAGAGCGAGGTCTGGTTGGCCAGTTCATGGGGCTTTGGCCCTCAGCAAAAACTACGGACAACTGGATCCAGAGGAACTGGAGGCCTCTGCTAAAGGACAGTGTCACATGCTACCCAGTTGGACGGGGGTTCTTCATCTTTGAATTCATAACCAAAGAGGACTGGGATCTTATTTTCAGAAGCATCCCATACTTCATGGGGACCCAAGGCCTTTATCTTAACATATGGACGTCGGATTTCAACCCTGAAGTTGATGTCTCAAAGGAAGTTCCAATGTGGGTTAGGCTCCCAAACCTCTCGGTACACTGCTGGAATATACAAGCCTTGGAAAAAGTTGGGAATGTGCTTGGAAGATATATTGACATAGCTGAGAACAAAGGCCAGTACAGTTGCGCCAGGATTTGTGTAGAGGTCGACCTTGAAGCAGGGCTCCCTGAGGCAGTTAAGTTAAAAGCAGGGGCATGGCACCATTTTCAAAAGCTTGATTATGAGCAGCTGCCATTTAAGTTCCGTCATTGTCATGAGCACGGCCACTTTCATAGAAACTATCCCAAAATGCAGGCCTCAGAAGAAGGAGACGGTTGGCAAAAAGTCAAGAAAGGGAAGACGGCGTCCAAGGCCCAAGAAAAAAAGACAACAAGGGATGTGCAGAAGAACAATATCCCGTCAATCTCTAATAGACCTTCCCAAGAAGCCACAAAAGAGATGCCAATGGTGAACCAGATTGCAAATGACCCACAGAAAGTTAGCACCCCAAATGGGAAAGATCCAGCGCTAATAAGTGTGGAAGAAAGTCCACCTGACAAACGATCGGGCAGCAAAGAGGTAGAACCACAGGTGGCAGAACCGATGAAACCTAGGGAAATACATTGGTCTGATCCAAGGGTTCTGAAGATGGCTGACCATGCTGATCCCTCTAGAGGCGCAAATGAAGATCCAATACTCTAAGAAATGGACCATGGAGAGGATTCGGATGATGGTGATTCATCAAGCAGTCTGCAAGCCGTTCCTTTTAAAAACCCAAGAGGAAGGAAATCCACAAGGAAGAAAAGAGAGGAAGTGACATATCTATCAGTACTCGAAGGATCACAAAAAACCCTGAAAGGAATGCTGAATACCAGATCTAAGAAAGGACCGACCTCGGCCTCAAAATGGGCCAACCCCTCCTCCAATAGTAATTAATGCGGTACATTTCCTGGAATTACAGAGGCTTAGGATCTTCCTTAAAGGAAGAAGCTCTCAAAGATCTAGTCCGAATTTATAAGCCTGAGATTCTGTTAATCCAGGAGACGAAATTGGAGGAAGCCTCTCTTCTCCAAGCTGGGAAATTGTTTTGGAAAAAGGGTCTAGGCACCACCAATAATTCTAGAGGAGCTTCCGGAGGTATAGCCACCTTTTGGGATACAACCCTCTATGAGCTAGATTCTAAAGAACGCACCATGCATTGGATTTTCACAAATCTCACCCACAAAATCTCTGGCCAAACTGTAAGTCTTTTCAACCTTTATGTTCTCGTCTTGCATGCAGAAAAAAAATATTGTTGGAATAGTCTCAAAGCATTTCTCAATTTGAAACAACCAGAAAACATCGTGATAGCAAGGGATTTGAATATTACTCTTGCTGCCAATGAAAAAAAAATGGGTACTCCTGTTAGGGACCCAACAAGAGAATGGGTCGAAGACATTATCCTTGGTTGGGACCTTATTGATATAAAACCAGTCAAAGGGAAGTTTACCTGGACTAATAAAAGGATTGGCCCTGGTCATATAGCTGCTCGGCTAGATAGATTCCTGGTTCAATCTTCCTTCCTTTCCTTTGGCCTTTTAGCCTCTTCTAAAATTTTACCCCACTGTACCTCTGATCACAAGCCCATTCTTCTGGACCTTGCTCCAGAGAAAGACCTTGGCCCAATTCCATTCCGTTTCAGCTCTCTTTCGATCCAACAAGAGGACTTCTTGCAAGTTGTCTCAGACGCCTGGAATACCCACATTAGAGGGTCACCTTCCTTCATCTGGGAAGGGAAAATAAAAAGGCTTAAGCATGACCTGAAAGCCTATCCAAAACTCATCACCTCCCCCATTACTAGAAGGAAAAAGGCCCAAGCTGACCTTGAAAATCACCAATTACAAATGGAAGCCTCCCCTTTGTCGGAAAACCTCCTGCAGAAGGAATGGACTCTTCAGAAAGAGTATTTCTCTGCCTGCAGATTAGAAGAGGAGTATTGGAGGAAAAAGTCCAGAAATATTTGGCTTCAGAGCGGAGATAAAAACACCAAATATTTCCATAAGCAGGATGAGTCTCGGAAGAATTTTAAAGTTGTCTCTGAAATTAATTTCCAAGGTGTCGTGCTTAAATACTTTGAGGACATAAAGCATGCAGCTGTGTCCACATTTAAAGAGTTATTCACGGCCCCGTTAGAGGAGCCTCTTGATATCATGTCCAACCCGTTTGATCTCATCCCACCTCTCATCAAGCCTGAAGAAAATACTCTTCTTACTGCCCCGGTCACCATGAATGAGCTTAAAGGAGGTTTAGAGGCTATGAAGCCAGACAACGCTCCTAGACCTGATGGCTTCACAACCAAATTCTTCTCTTACTGTTGGTCAATCATAAAGATAGATCTCCTTAAAATGGTCAGGTATTCTCAAGTGATCAACAAGATAGGAGGCAGCATCAATTCCTCCTTCCTTGCCTTGATCCCGAAAGAAAAGGATGCTTCCACTTTTAACCGCTTCAGGACGATCTCCTTATGCAACACTGGGTACAAGCTTATCACCAAGATAATATCCTCCAGATTAAAAAGAATCCTTCCACGGATTATTCCTGAAAACCAAGGTGGCTTTATCAAAGGAAGGAAAATTCTCGACAACATCATACTTGTCCAAGAATCCATTCACTCAATCTGTAAACGAAACGAGAAAGGTATGGTCATTAAACTTGATTTAGCTAATGCCTTTGACCATGTTAGACATGAATTCCTATTTGCAGTGATGGAAAAATTTGGCTTCTCCTCCTCCTTTAGAAAGTGGGTCAGAGGATGTGTGTACGAACCATGGATAGCCCCTTTGGTCAATGGTCGGTGTACAAGTTTCTTCAAAGCCACTAGAGGACTCAGGCAGGGCTGCCCACTGTCCCCTCTCCTCTATGCTATCCAAGCCTCAGTGCTTATCTTCCAGCTTAACTTTTGCCAAGAAATCCACACGCTGCCTAGACTAAGAATGGCGAATAATGTCCGGGATATAGACCATGCACAATTTGCCGATGACACCTTGCTGTTAGGTGGGGCAACCATTCATTCTGCTGAACGCTTTAAACAAGAACTGGTTCTTAATAAAGAGGTGTCTGGCAGCAAAATTAACTTTCAAAAAAGCAAAATATTCAGCTGGAACAGCCCTGTCAGAGAGATAAGGGACATTGCTCGATTGCTAGGAATGGAGTGCGCAATGGATTGGAATGACTTCACGTACCTAGGTATCCCCATCTGCAAAACCAAATTCAAGTCAGCAAAATGGGAACTTGTCCTAGATAAAATCAAGGCCAAAATTCAAAGATGGAGTGCCAATTGGCTTAACCTTGCAGGGAAGTTGATTCTTCTAAAATCTGTTCAGAATAGCATGCCAATATATCAGTCTTCAATCTTGCTTGCTCCCGGCTCGGTTCTCTGAAAGCTAGAAATCTTATTTAGAAAATTTATTTGGGAAGGTGGGAAAGGAAATGAGAAGAAACTCCACTTATTTAGCTGGGAAAAGATCCAAAATCCTCGCAATGAAGGAGGGCTGCATGTTAGGAGCTTAGCCTCTCAAAATATGGCTTTAGGAGGCAAGCTGCTATGGCAACTGATCATAGGAAAAGATTGTTGGAGCAAGAAAGTTATTTGCAAAAAATACTTCCCAGGCTCAAGGAAAAGGTGCCTTGATGATCTCCCTCAGCATAGGAATGGCTCTCCGGTCTTTAATTTATGTATTAAAGCTCTAGCTCCCTTAAAACAAAATCTCTACTGGATACCAGGAAACGAGAAAACAATCAGAGTGTGGGAGGACTCCATTCTGGGAGAAACCCCTCTAGGGCAATGCCTGGAAGTCGACAACATCAAACGTTGGATTCTGAATAAAGGAGTCACTTCATTGTGGGACCTTTCAGCTTGGGAAGATAACTATTGGATAGGCTGGGATCTTGGCGACCTGCCCCCTGATTTAGAAGCATAAGTGGATACTCTTAGAAGCATAAGTGGATACTCTTACTTCCCTCTTTCAAGGTAAATCCCCTCTCCGAGAAGGGGCTAGAGATAGACAAGGATGGGGCAGCAAATCTGGCAATTACTTAGCTTCTGAAGGATATGAGAACATCCTGGCTATCCCCTATGTTGCCCCCAATCCAGCAGTTTGGAATTTTCTCTGGTCAAGTTCCTTCATCCCGAAAATTGACATTTTTTGCTGGACACTGGCCCATAGAAGTATCCTTTCACGTGAAAACCTAAAGAAAATAGGTATGGAAGGCCCCTCTCGCTGCCCCCTTTGCAAAAATGAAGAAGAGACTACCGATCACCTCTTGCTGGGACGCCCTTTCTCCAAACAAGTTTGGAATGAAACTCTGATGCTTAACCCTGGTGTCATCCTTCCAGGCACCATCCATGGCCTTCTCTCTGAATGGATGAAGCTCTCCCCATTCTAGCTCTCCAAGAAAACTCTGCTTCAAACTTCCTAGAGATGGGCCCCTAAAGCCATCCTTTGGAAGATCTGGCTTGAAAGAAACAATCGAATTTTCAGGGAGAAAGAAAATCACTTCTCCAAAATCACCACTCAAGCAAAGGAAATTCTAGGGGAAGCTATTGATCACAACACTGCAATGAAATATGGCAATCATCTTCTTCCAGAGGAATCTCAATGGTTAAAAAATATTGTCCCAAATCATCAGAGCCGGTCCATGCCTGCTCACTCCAGTACTGCTAAGTGGGAAATTTGACTTGAGGAACCTTCCTTCACCAGATGGAGAGCGTCTCTAAATGAAGTTAGCCTATTTTTCGATGGAGCATCTAAGAGAAACCCAAGGCGTGTTGGTGGGGGAGGAGTGTTAATCTCGGTAACTGGAGCTATGATGGGGAGATATGCTTGGGGTTTAGGCACTGAATCTAACAACATAGCTGAATTCTGTAGTCTCCTGCAAGGGCTAAGGATAGCCAACTCCAAAGGGATCACTACTCTTTCGGTCTTTGGGGATTCACGGATGCTGATCCAAGCTTTTATAAAAAAGAAGCGGCCCTCCCAACTAAAGCTTGCTTTAATCTACCAAAAAATTATGTAGTTAAGCCAAAAGTTCCACTCCATCAATTTCTATCATGTACTCCATGGTCTGAATGCGTTGGCATACATTCAAGCCAATAAGGGAGTCCTCTTGAGCAGAAGCATATTAAACGTGGATGGAGTTGAAATTCGAAATGATATCCCCTGACCGTAGCAGGATCATGATCTTCATAGTGCGCCCTAATTCGTTGAATAGTGTATCTCATGATTTCCCAAAGTACATCGTTTCTCTAATGTCTGCAATTTTGGCCAACATATCTCTGCACAGATCCAGCTATCCTCATGAATATCGTGACCTATCCTCTTGCTCGCCCTTCTATTTATCTTTCGTGCCCTCCAGCACCCCCATCATCCCCCCTGAAGACATTGTTTCGAGCTCGAGCTGGAGTGTTTCCTCATGGGCTGCTGTAGTGTATCTCGGGCACGCCTTTTCTTGGAAGTGGTTATTGCGTCTGCCCAACCACTATCCACCTCCTTTGATCCGCCACTCGTGCTGCTTGCAATGGAACCAGGAGGCTCCTCCTCAGAGTCGTGGCCGACAGTTGAGGAATGATTGGATTCGCTAGAAACTGCAATGGGTAGACTCAAAGGCTGTTCAGAAAGACAAGACCAGAAGCTGCAATCAACCATCCAGGCTCGGGAGAAAATCTGGGATCTTCTTAATGAAGATATCAGGAAGCTGCGTGAAGATCTGTTAGCATCATCAGGAAAACTGGAATAATTCAAAGAAGATGTTCAAACAAGCTTTAAAGATGTGGCTAATGTCCAAGGGAACTTCGGAAACCACCTCACCGCACTAGAAAAGGTAGTCAACAAGCTGCTGGCCAAGCTGCACAACTGATTCTTACCATGCTGGTACTCGGCACAGCTACCTGTTGTTTAAGGATATTTTGGCGAGGTTGCATCCTCCTTGTAGTTTCTGTTTAAGTTTTAATGAAGCTATAGGCTACTATTATCATGCCGTTGAGAAGCATCGAACGCTAGAATCCAGTCATACAGCGAATCTTGGACTATCATTTTGTCAAAGTATGTGATAGTTGTTTTATCGCCATCTATATACCCTTTCCCTATGTTTTAGTCCCAAAAAAAAAAAATATTGAGCGATAGGTGTGCTAGTGTAATCTCTTAATTAAAAGGGGATTGTAAATGTACTTGTACTCATGCAACATAAATAACTAAATAAATAGATCAAGTAGATTTAATATCTATTGATACCTATATATGGAGAGAGGGAGAGAGAGCGAGTTTAAGCAAGGATAAAGAAGATATAAAAGGTAATTGTATCAAGAAGAGTGCTACATTCAAGATTAGTATAAGAAAACCTATGGATGTAAAAAGGATAAAAGAATGGCAAGAAGAGTAATGGGTAAATAATATATATATACTTATTGCACCTAACTAAGTATGAAATGAATAGGGCGCAATATAATATATTAAGTGATTTAAACATTAAAAGTACTAAAGATACATTTTGATGCATATTAAACGAAGTGGTGCAATATAATGCTTAGTTGTGTAATTAGTAAGTGGCTAAGAGGTGTGAAACTGATGATGATATCAATGGGTAAATATATGTGATAACTAAAGTAGATTGAAAACAATATGTTTTTTTTTTTATGACACATAATTACTATAAGAATGTTAGGGACAAAAGACTAGTACAAAATGGCCAATTGTTGAGGACTAATAATAGGAATTAGTATAGAAAGAGATGAATGTATAAATGGAATTCAGATATTGTCGTAAAAAAAAATGATATGACAAGCATGCAAAATAATAATTAAACTTCATATTATAGAAGTGTGTCACGTTATTAAAACTACTAAGAAATAAGTAGTGCAATTGTAAGTATTCTATGTATAATGCGCCATTCATGGTGTAAGAGTTCTATTTAAGGAAATTTTTTTGATAAATGGGAAGTTGATTAATAAACATAGTGGAATTCATGTTATTACAGACACTAGACCAGCTCTAGCAGTAGGTGTCTCTTCCAAGTGGGACTACCATAACTAATGAATTCTAGTAGTAAGACACCTATATTATGCATAATAATATATTCTTATAATCATGCATAACAATAAATTCAGGACGAAGTTTCTTGAAGGGTGAGTATATGTAATGCCCATATTTGACTAGACATATCGACATGTTGCATTTTATTTTCTTAGTAAATGTTGGACTCAGTTTGACTGAGTAAACCATATTTATGACATGATAGATGTTGCTACTATGTCTAAGATGTTACTATGCTTATGTTGATACATTGATTGTGATGTTATGATTATGTTTGTGAGGTTACTATGTTATAGTTATCATGATATTCCTTTATTCATAAAGACAGTGTATGTTTAATTGTCATCATTGATAAATGTAATATATATATGATGTGGTACATGGATATTGACCCATGATGTGATCAATTTAATGAGTTATACAATGAAAGGAAATGTTGTTGATAATATGCACCAACTGATGATTGAATGGAGATATTATTATGAATGTATGTTTTCAAATTACTAATCTGCAGGACACACGGGCTATGTAATAAATGGATACTTTATATGAAGTGTGGTATAGTACCTAGTTTTGCAGAAGAGCCTTGATTACCAAAATTGATGATACGATGACACAGACCAATAATCTCGATAGCAACAAAGTATGTTTTTGATAGGGTATATAGACCCAGGATGTTGAGAGGGATGGATGTGTTCCACCCTATGTTTTTATGATACTCGAGGTCGTGGGAGGGCCGTGCTGAGACACGCTCCCCATGTTGTTGTGATGACGACAGTTCGGTACCCGAGGTCATGGGAGGGCTGTGCTAAGACACACTCCCCATGTTGTTGTGATGACGACATTCGGATGCCTGCTAGGAGAGGCTAGGTCCTTTGTTTAGTCGACGCTATCGCTCTCAGGTTCTTATGTGGTCAGGTCGGTGAAGCCGACATCCACTTATATACTAGCAGAGGAAGGATAGGGACGGTGTGGACGTAGGTTAGGATGGGAGGATGTTATAGATAGTACTGTGTTGGGTCAGGGGGGATCTACGACATCAAGATTACTATTAGTAGGTGTCTCTTCCTTGAAAATAATTGATTGAGTAATGAATCTGAAAATATAATGATGTTATAACTTAAATCATTAATAATTAATGGTTGATGATGATGAAAAGATTACATGTTTGTATGTTAATTCGGTTAGGTATTTGCGATTGTTATGTCTTGTATCCATGAATGTCCTATCTATGTAAATCATTATTATTTTGTTAATATTATTATTATTATTATTATTATTATTATTATTATTATTATATGATATATGATGTTTTCTTATAGTACGTGTATGATCTATGCATGCACTGGCCATGCATGCACACTTTGCACACGTATACCAATATCGGCATACCAATACTTAACACGATCAATAATGGTATAGGTTTTCATAGGTAAATATGTTAATGAAATAATGAATGTTAAGTTAACATATTCACTAATGATAGGTTAACACTGTAATACCTAAGTGATCAAGTGTCGTAAATTAGAATAATCCTTAGAAAGTTGTCGTTACTAGACTTAAAACATTGTTCATTTACATTAACAAAATTTTCAGGGTTGTTTAAACCCCTAAGGGTGCTTTGATTATGAATATAGAGATAAGATGCTCATGAATATGATACTTTTCATTAAAAACAAACAACTATAAAATGTCTTTAATTATAATTATTATTAATGGTATTATTATTATCATTATCATTATCATTATTATTATTATAGTGCCTCTTGTGGTAAACATAACCAATAGTTTAATTAGACAATTATTTCTATTATTATTATGATAATTATTATTAAGATCTTGTGTTAACCATAGTCAATTATTTAATTAAACAATTAATATTATTATTATTGTTATTATTATGCTCTTGTGGTAAACGTAGTCAATTGTTCAATTAAACCCAAGTGGAAATAACTAGAATAAAACAATGATTAATTAAATAGACCAAATCATTCCGTGTAGGTTAAACATGTATATTGAACTATGAAATATGACCATTAAGATATGACATGATTGATTTTATAATACTACTTATTAATATGATTACAAACATTGGATTCTAATCAAGTAAGACAACTAAGATACTCACCTGTACACAAGATAATTACTAAATTATTATTTTATTCAACATAATTGATTTGAATAGGACTAGCTATTAAACCGCCATCCTGTGAGGGACCAATGGTGAACATTCCAAGAATTAATAAATGCTAGACAACCAACTTATTTGATTCAATTTAAATAACCTTAATTATTGGGATGCTCAAGATAAGGACAATTGGATAAATAAATGTATATTCATGATTATAAGAAGGGACTAGCATCGAAAACTTAAAGGGGAGGTGAATGAAGTGTTTTGGGTAAAGAGGCGATGGAGGAAGGTGGAAGAAAGTAGGAAGAAGATGAGTATTTAGAGAGGTAGCAGAGAGAGATGGGGGGGGAATTTTAGTTTGGAAATTACTTTGCATGAGTGGAGAATGTGGAGAAACTTGAGGAGGGGGATAAATCAAGGACCAGAATATCTATAAATGACTGAGAAATGGGTGGAAACGAAGAAAGATATAGAATGGAGAGGAAGTTGCTCTCGGTATTATTGGTCTGTGGGCTCGGGGGCTAGGAAACCCATGGGTTTCCTAGGGACAACACATGATGAGAGATGGTCGGCAGGGTGGCACATCATTTTGTTAATAAAGATTTGGATGGAAATATGAAAACGGAAGGAGCCTACAAGGTCTACAACAAACTGTTGGATCTACTACTACCGTTGGTTCCAAAATGTTGGATCTACTACAACCGCTGGTTCCAAAATGTTGGATCTACTACAACCGCTGATTCCAAAATGTTGGATCTACTACAACCACTGGTTCCAGATATTTAGATACTAAATTCATGCATGGTATTATTTTCTAATTTACAAAAAAAATGAAGTTTATCAAACATGTATAGCTCATATTTCTACTTTAATATGTTTAAAGATCATATTTGTACATTCATATATTTATAAAACCAATAGAACAGACATGGATATAAATCTGTAATATGATTTAAAATGTCTGTATTTTATTAAAAACTAACTTAGAATGAGCTTAAGATAGAAAGCATCACAGAGAATGGACACAGTGCTCTACTGGTTAGGCAGAGCACCACAAAAAACCTGCAAGACACTGGATTATACTTATACATATGTGGCATATATGGGATTCATTGCAATTCTCTTCGTGAAACTTGTCACTCATGGTTAGATTGATTGTTACTTTCTTCTTAATAAAAATATTTGTGGTTTGAAATTTGTTTTATTTTCAAACTCTTTTGTTGTTGTGGAGACTTAAATTGTCTATGTTTATTGCAATAATACCATCATATGCCAAAGTGGTACTCACTACCCTCGCAATAGTCCTATTTGTTTAATTTGTTGTACCCTTTTGCAAGTTTATTATCTTAAGGCATAGAGTTTCTTGGACAACCAATATTTTCAAAGTATTTTACTACCTTTACATTTAAATAAAAAAAAGGGAGTAAGTGAATATTCACGCTTTTAAATACTTATGCAGCTTTTAAATACTTATGCAGTATTCTCATCTTAAAGTGATCACTTTGTGGTCGGGTTTATAGTGAAGAGATATAAGTGATCACATTGGTTGTGTTTATAGTGAATAGATGGTAATTACTTTTACATTATTTATATTTGAACTAAAATTTAGATGAAAATAATATTTAAACTTGTTATAAATTAAATTAAAAATATTATAATTTTCAATACATGAAAAATAAATTAAATTCTAAAATACTTACAATTCTTTTAAATTAAATTAATGTATTTAACTAACTAAAAAACTAAAAACATTTCATATATGCCAATCTAATTTAACATATTAAAGATGATAATTATTATACATTTTTATAAAAATTTCTTTCAAACCAATATTTATTGTTAAACGAGGTATATGTATCTTTTTTCTCCACAAAAGAAAAAATCATAACTTTATTATTAACAAAGTTACATTCCAAAAAATACATAATCACTCTCAAAGATGCTACAAGCTTATATACAATTTTATTGAGAAAAAAGCTCATAAGGTTCCGCATAGGATCAAAACATAGAAAACTATGTATAAATAGCTCCAATTAATATAAAAGCTTGGATATCTCCTCCAGATCCATCTAGGGAGAAATCTTGGTTTGCACCTCACCACCAAAACTGGTCCATACTAGTTGGGTGATCCTCCAAACCACTAAGCAATGGAAGCTCAAGGCTTTACAAAACTTGCAAGGAAAGAGAAAAATTATCCAAAATATTCCCAAATTTTATATCGTATCCCTTTTATACCTTAATTTGACCATTTCCCTCCAAAAGTATTAATTCCTTCACTAATTTTCATTAATTGCTAATTAATTGTGATTGAGAGTTAATAGTTAACTTCCCATGCAACTTGTCCCTTCTGTGTGCCTCATGAAATTATAGTTATCTAGGTGAGGAATCCTTCTAGAAACTTCCTTGTGGATAAATTTAGCTATTTGACCTCTTGCAATGTCACAGAATCTTGTCATAGGTGTTATAACATGTTATACTTGTCATAACTATCTAAATTTAACTCTTACACTTCTTACAATGTTGTAGAAGTTTTTCATAGGTGTCATAACTTGTCATAGAAGTCTTCACATGTGTTATAAGGCCTATTCACCTACATAGTTCGCTACCTTCTCCCTACAACTCAAGTTCATGATGTGGTACGAGAGAATCTTAGTCCATGTGGTCCCTTCCTCCACCTATGCATCCTACAAGGCACGTGGGGCCCTTTTCCACTTCATTTGGAATATTTGCAAATATTTTTACCTCTTTAAATGCAAATTTCAAATTCCATATTAAACTTGGGTCCTTGGAGTTCCACATTTAATTTTTAATTTCTCCCCGAGACATTAGTAACTACATAGGACAAATAATTATTCATTTGCAAAATTATTTTATTGGGACATTACAAAGATTCCTTTTGTTTAATAACCTATGTGAACCAATACCAACAACACCACAATTTTCCACTTTCACTACAACTTTATTCAAAAGAATAAGTGTTTTCATGGGAGTATTTTGCAAGCATGTAAGAATACAAGTTCAATGGCTGGTGCTGGTAGGAAAAGCCATGTCGAATTATGAATTTTTAATCATGTGGATGAAAATATGTTATTAATAAAATTAGGTATAACAGTGGTAATTATATTCTCGGAGTGGTTGTTCCCTCCTTATCTTGAGTGAGAGCAAGAAATTGTATATTACACCACAATAAACGAAAACCCTTTTATGTAGTGTATTGATTCTCTAAATAGTGGAGCATGGAGAAGTTTCATTTTCTCTCTTAATACATCAAAATCACAAGAATATTAGTATGCCATCACAATTTATTTTTAATATACTAATTGATCTCTAATTATGCATATAAGGCTTAAAATTTATAAAAACAGTTTTTTTAAATAAGAAAAAAATTATTTATATGTTTGATAATTTTTATGCACTTGTTAATAGTCTTTTTTATTTTCTAACTTAATTCAGGTTTTAATGTAACACTTTTATCTCGTTAAATTCTCTTATTGTTAGTCATTCATATTATTTATTACTAAAATTATAGTACAATTATATTTAAAACTTATTTCTTCGCATATACATGTATATAACTAAATTACATATCCGTCTAGTTTTAGCAAAAGAATTAAATTTTTATAGAGTTTATGATGACATTGTCAATATTTTTTTGTATTCTTAAAATGTGTAGATTTTAATTTTGTAATGACATTATCAATAAGAACATTTATCTTTCTCTATTATTGGCATTTCGCTAAGGAAAAATAAATTTAAATTGATGTGAACTATATCTAGGATTTTCCATAAAATTATGAAACATTTGGTTAAGTGCAAGAAATTATCTAATAACCTTAGTTTGACCATGTAATGTATTCAATTTTATTATGAAAATGATGTAAATATGCTAGTATGGATTTCTAGTGTGGAGCTAAGGGCCAATACCCTACTAGTGAAAGGCTAGGAATGTCTGATGTAAATATTATTATTGAGCCCATATGGTTGGTTTGTCATGCTAACTCGAAATACATGTAAATATTATGTGCTTAAATAATAAAATGGTTTAAGATGGTTGTAGAAAGAGAACCAAAGGGGATATGATTCCACTAGAGGCTAAGTGAAAAGCAGGTCTATGGGAGATTAAATCTCTCACTACTAAATGTCAACCTTAAAACCCATCCAAAATTATGTCATGTGCCTTGAATACACCAATTATCTCCTTTTTTTTCACTATTTTCCAATCATTGAATGTAGATTTAAGGTTACTGGGAAACTTCACCTCATACAATTATTGAAGCATGGGGATGATTGCACTTTTGTTATAGTTCAATGAGCTTCCAGATGTTAGATTGGACCTACTAGGAGTCATTTCTTCTAATGTCAAAAGAATTGTCATTTGTATTTTCACCATTTTCTCATATCCCTAGGAGTCAACCCTCATTTTCTCATTGTTGCATGAAAATATAAACTATGGAGAGCTCTCCATTATTGTTTAATACAATTACCAAACCATTTATGACCCAAAAATTTGAATTTGGAGACTTGATTACATATTTGGAATGGAAATAAATGGTTGTAGGTGAATAGAGTGGTTCCTAAATATAATAATCCTTACCATTTGAGTTTTGTTTGTCATTTATGCTTGAGAATCCACAAATTTAGATTACAAGTGGTTCTTCAACAACATATAACAGATTGGTCTCCTTCTAACAACATATTGCAACCTAATACGTGTATTAGATCTCATTTAATTCAATGGACTTAATAGTTTTCAGGATTTCACAAAACATTTCAACTTGACTCTATCATGTATGAGGGTATGGTACTCACATTCAATTAAGGACATTAAACCCTCTATATACCTTGATGTTGGTGGTGCTAACTGTTGAACTCTTCTATCATAACCTTAATAAAAATTTACGCTTCACTCGAGCAAAATAACTTATTAAGGATGGGAAGAGTTTTCTACTTTACTTTATTGATTGGATTAGGAGATTTCATCAAAATTGTAGGGTTTCAAGTCTCTTGACTATTGTCCTTGGAGGATAAAATTTAAAATTCGAGGTAGATGCAAGGACAAGAGTGTAGAGGAGGGGGCATAGGGTGTTATTAATTAATATGATATCAATATAGCAATGGTTTTGATGATATATAGTTATGAGAGGAGACAACTCACATTTGATTCCACATCAGTCCCATTACCTTCCACCATGGCCCGAGTAGTTGGACCTTCAATTTCCACCATAAGCTCACCTAGAGCACCTACATGACCACCTATTCGTTCGAGAGGAATTTGCTGTTCCTTGCTTTTAAAATGGGTAGATGCTTGTGAAAGAGGTAGAGTGGATTGATGATTTGTATTATTTATCATTGTACTATGTAGTATCTAGATGGCACATGAGTCATTATGATTCATCTCATGAGATACATTTATTTTCATCATTTGAGATGATTTTGTATAATTTTCTCAAGAACATATTTTAGTATTTGAGTTTATTTCTTATATGTGATCATCATTCACCATTTGACATATTATGCATCTTATATATTAGTTGTATTTTCATATTTAGGTAGAAACATGCTTATTTAATGTTGTTCTTTGTTTAGATGTTAAAAAGACTAAAATACATGGTTATTTTTTATTTTTTGTCATGATATTTTCATATATTTTAGGTGTTGTTTCCAATAAGTTACATTCCGGTTGGCCATATATTCTCCTTCAAGATATATGTAACATTGATATATATATTTTCTTCTACATACAAAGTGTTTAAATTGTGAAAACCATTCATCTTTAGGTTTATGAACTTTTCAATTCTACTATATTATTTTGTGATCAATATAATCATCCTTATAAACCTTTTTTAGGTTACAAAGTTGTGAGAGAACACTTGGGTACTCCACCTCATTACCAACATGGCACCCAAGGTAAACCCTAAATTATTTAAGAAGAAATCCTAAAAGCTCAACATGTCACTTACATAAAATTGAAATAGAACATAGCCATAAAAGGATTACACTCAATCAAGAATCATTACAGTCAATCAAGAATCACTAATGCCCTACACAATATTAAGTTATTTATCAGTTTGATTTGTACTTTATTCACTTTATATCTATTGGAACAAGTCCCATTTTTTTAAATATTTTTTTTTCTTTTTCTCTTTTTTCATCACCAAAATTCAATGAAGTAACAAACTTTACAATACCTTTATTGTTGTTTACATTTAAAGCTTGCAATTCCATTCATCCAAAATTCTTCTTACTAGATTTCAAATAAAAAAAATTGATTTATTTTCTTGTCATTTTAAACAATCATAACATATTTGAAATACAAACCTAAAACAACTTCATACTACATTAAATTATAATAAATTAAAAAAAATATTTTACTTAATTTTATAATTTGAAACCTATGTGTGATATTAGAAAAAACGCGCTCTTTTATTCCATAAAATTGACATTAATGTTGTTTTTATCTTTCAATTCTAGAAAAATGGATAACAGTGGTGTATAGAAGATATAATCAAATAAATAAAAACATCATGGAATCAGAGAGTGTTCTACCTGAAAGTGTCGTGAATCAATTCCTCATAATTTCTAACAATATTTCATTATGATTCCGAAATTTGACAATACATTGGGAAGGAAAACTACAACCAGAATCATATCAAGCTCCTCTTCATCCTATCTTCGTCTTTCAAGTGAATAACTAGGACAACAAATAGAGGTAAAACTGGTGACTTGTGCCTGTTAGTTGGCATAATTAGGTAATATGCGTGGAAAGTTAATTCACTGTTTGAATTTGTTTAATGTCGTAATTTTATATATCTTTATTGCAGAACATGGAGTGTTTGTCGAAAAGCCGCAGAAATTGCTGCAGTAGTGATATTACAGGAATATAAAGAGAGAATTTAGTGTGTGACTGAATAAATCCAGTGATTCCCATATCCAGTGATTGATGGGAAGGATAATTTTTTTAATAGTAGAAGAGGAGGGAAACTATGAAATTGTCTTTTTTATTTATTAAGAGAAAACTAATTCAGCCTGGAAAAGTAAACATTAAAAACTGTATTAAGTACACTACATGGCCAAATCTTGGTAGTTGATTTGGTTAAACTTTTCCATTAAAAACTGTATTAAGTACACTAGATGGCCAAACCTTGGTAGTCGATTTGGTTAAGGTTTAGCAAGGACATCCAGGTTCAAACTTCTTAGAAATGAGCTACATCAGAGAAGACAGAAAAACTCCAGCTATATTAAAAGTTGGTATAGCCCAAAGTGCAATGCCAATGATTTTGAAATTAAATTATTTAACATTTTACTTTTTTTTTTAAATATTACCAATCAAGAGAATTAATTTTGCAACGATAATCAATTTATTAAATTTTAACGAAAGAAAACTTTGCATTAAGAAGAATTTCTTTAATGAAATTTAATTATGATCCTTTTCTCTTATCCTTTTACGAATTCCTTGTCGTGTCGAAATTCTGAATTTGCTTTAATGAAATTTAATTATGATCCTTTTCTCTTATCTTTTTAAGATTTCCTTGTCGTGTCTCATTTCAACAGCTTGCATTATCTAAGAAAACATCAACTTTAGATTCAGATTCGGCCCTCACAGTTATGTAAGGAATAACGAGTTGGGTCCACGTCGAACCGTATTGCATGCAGAGAAATATGTAAAGCAAAAAGAGCGTGTACATCTCCAAAGACACTTGTACATTGTCATGAATATATTGGGGAGTATGAGAAGAAATCAGCTGGACATACCTGGAAAGATGAGTTGTGCATTGTTAGTACCCCATGCAATACTATGACTGTGCAGCCATGCCAATCAACATGGCTGGCATAGTATTTGATAGCCATCGTTCTTTTATGAGAAGACATCAGCAGGACATACTTAGCGTCTCCTTTAGTTATTGGCGTGGTGAAAAGAAATGGCAAGACATGGTATCATATTCGTGATGTATGTCCGTGCTCCTCTCCCTAAAATAGGAAAGATGAGTTGTGCATTGTCAGTACCCCATGCAATACTATGACTGTGCCTTCTGTCCTTTGAAATCAACACTTCCATAGTTAGCAGCCATGCCTATAAGTATTTGATAGCCATCGTTCTTTGATGAGAAGGCGTCAGCTGGACATACTTCTCAAGAGAAATGATGAGCTGGACATACTTAGCGTCTCCTTTAGTTAGAGAAATGATGAGCTGGACATACTTAGCGTCTCCTTTCGTTATTTGCGTGGTGAAAAGAAATGGCAAGACATGGTGTGGCAAAACATGGTATCATATTCGTGATGCATATGGGGTTCATTGCAATCCTCTTTTTTATGTTGGTAACGTATGGTAAGAAGCATATAGTTATTTTTTTCTTATCGTAATTATCAGTTGCATATTATCTTTATTTTTTATTTTTATTGTTGTTATGTGGTTTTCAGATTTTTCTGCTTCTGCTGTTGTGGTAGACCCTAGTGATTGTGATCCAAATTAGACATGTACAACTGGTCAAGAGTGCCCTCCAAGCATGTATGTTTGTGATCATAATATATGTTGTACTTCCTTGACTGCAGCAAGTTATCATAAATCATAAAAGAAAAAAAATACTTTATTATGTTAATTACTGTTTTTATATTTAAATAAAAAAGTGGTAGTAATCAATTCATTTATGTTTATGTTTTATGAGGATGTTATATAATGAAAGATGTGTTATAAATGTTGTTCATTGTGGAAATTGGTATGATATTCATGTATAACTAATCTTTTGATGAATCTTGTTAATATTAATTAACAAAGAGCTTTGTGTCTACTTTGAAGGCATTGATCTTAAATGAGAGTGAGTTTTTCAACTTAATATAAATTTGAATTATACATTACAATAGTAGTCATTGTTGTTTTGCATTTGTTTATGTTATCACATGAATGATTTTACTATGCATTTGTTTAGAAGTATGATGGTAGTTATAGAAGGCATTATGAAGAATTTATGTATATCTCGTATCATGATCTATTACATGTTACATCCGTGTATGTCTTTTACATTCCTAGCAATGGGTGGTGCGCTCTTTGAAATGCTATCATTTGAAAGGAGTCAATTCAAGACAAATTTCATCATACCATTTTTTTATAAACTTTCCATACAACTTTGTTCTTTCTTTGATTGTCATCCCACAACATCTTTGCTAATCATAACACAATAAACTTCATTATATATACTTGATAAATGGATGTCAATGGAGATTAAATCTTTTTTAATATAAAAGCCTCCATCCTATTGGTTTTAGGGACTTCTTTTCTCCATAACAATTCTATTGGCTAGTTGAACTTTTTAGTGACCACTAAAGGTCTTTCCTTTATTATTCATTGCATTATTTATTTTCTATCTAACATAATAATGTGCAACCACATTCTCTTTTGCAATTTCTATATCCTTTCCCAGAAAACACTAAAGTCCATTTCATCTAGTTTTTTTCTCTGCAACATTATCATTTTCATCCTTATGCATAGTACTTATATTTCCTTTAGCAATGTATGTGTTTGTTCATTTGAATCATGTGTTACCATATGTGGATAGTCTATCTTTAATATGGAGTCCTCACACACATTATTCCACATTGTAAAATATTGACCTTCTCTCAAAGAGAAAATACAAGAAAATATTTGAACATGTAAACTAAATTAAATAGATTTAATGAAAAATTCATTAAATATATTATCAATAATACTTAACATAGTGTGTTGATATTTTTTTATTTACTTATGTCTCAAATAACTTAGTAAGTAAAAAGTCCACAATTGTCTTTTCTAAATATTTATCTTCTATGAATTTTAAAATCTACAATTAAATTATGCTTTATAAAGTGTATTTTTATATTTTATCAAAAACATTACTTTTAAATAATATAAACATAGAGAAGTCATATATATATATATATATATATATATATATATATATAATGAAAAACATGGAAATAGTAAGAGACCATATACAAGTTAATTTTCACATTATTCTCCTTGGTTGTTTAGGTTGTGAAAAAAATGAGAAGACACTCAATTAAATATGTGGTGGCATATATGGGATTCATTGCAATTATGTGATACTTGTAACCCATGGTAAGATTGATTGTTACTTTTTTCTTAATGTAAATATTAGTTATTGTATAATTTATTTATTTTAAAGGTTGAGTGTGGTTTGAAATTTGTTTTATTTCCAAACTCTTATGTTGTTGTGGAGACTTAAATTGTGAATTTTTATTGCAATAATACTATCAAATGTGAAAGTACTGCTCACTACCCTCCTAATAGTCTTGTTTGCTTAAAAAATGTTTTTATTTGTTGTGCCCTTTTGCAAGTTGATTATCTTAAGCCATAAAGTTTATTGGACAACCAATATTATCAAAGTGTATGAGTGCCTTTACATTTAAATAAAAAAATTGGAATAAATAAATATTCATGATTTTAAATACTTATGCAATAATCTCATATTAAAGTGATCACTTTGTGGTTACATTTATAGTGAAAAGATAGAAGTAATCACCTAGGTTATGTTTATTAAGAATAGATAGTAATTCCTTTTACACTATTTATATTTAAATTAAAATTGGAATAAAAATAATATTTAAATGGTTATAAATTAAATTAAAACTATTATAATTTTCAATACATGAAAAATAAATTAATTTTATGATTTAAATGGTTTTGGTTTATATATGTTAAATTTTGGCCATGAAATAGTTCTTAATATTTAATATATGTGTAGATATAAATTGAAATATCATCTTTCACCATTGGTATTATATTAATCTAATTTATAATATATATTTCTAAACTTTAAATTTAAAAATAAAAAATTATTTAGTTAACAAAATCATTTCTTATATTATTATTTAATATTAAGAAGAATAATTATTATTATTATATATATATATTTAAAAGAGTGATTCAAAAATAATGTTATATCACACTCAAGTATCACATACAAATAAAGATTATATTTAAATATGTGATAATACATGTAAATATAAATTAAGGAAAATATATTTAAGTATTTTTAAATAAATATATTTAATTAGCTTAATCATTTCATATGTTAATCTAAATAAGCATATTGAGCATAACAACTATTCGAATATCTTGATACAAATTCTATGATCTTTATGAGTGGGTTTGTACTTATTGTTATAGCATACTCATGTATCTCATTTAAATAAAAATTATATATGAATATATGGTATGATTTAAATAAATTGTGTTTATATTATATATTTATTTGAAAATATTTTCTTATTTTATTTATTTTATACAGATGTAAACATAAGTTAAAGATATTATTTTTATCATTTTAAGTTATTAATATTAGTTTAATCTATAGCCTA
>LPNX010016911.1:247967-265734 GCA_001517045.1 Pseudotsuga menziesii
GTAAGCCAAATTATTCTGATATTTTTGCAACTGTTAGGGATTAATTGTTAAAAATTTTCTGGATACTCTCCAAGTATGCAAAAGCCTCAAATTGTCAAATTCCTCACCTGTAACTTCTATTGTGCCTGTAACTTCTGTTGTGCCTCATGGAGGCTTTGTCTACTACTGCTGCTTCTGTGTACTTTTACATATTAAATGGGTTTCCCTCTGAACTAAAAGATAGTTTTATTATAGATGTTTTGGAACTTCTAAAAGTGAGTTTTAACAGTATACATAGAACCTAAACTCAATCTAGAAGAAGCAGAGAAGGCCCTCTATACTCAAGCTAAAAGAAGAAATGCAGTGAACGGATTCTATGTGCTGTTTTAAAATGTATGGTTTCTGTTCAGTTTATGACCAGATGGATGGCTTCTGTGAATGGCACGTGAGCCCCATGTTCCCACCGATTGAAATAAGGGCTTCAAAGGGTTGTTTAATTGTTAGTATGTATTCCCTAACTTTTAGTGGCAGAGTTATGAATTCAGGGATGTAGTTAGTTAATGTATGAGCCTCCATCGTTCTAGGGTAAAGACTAGGTGCAGTTTATATAGATCTCCGCAGTTGGTGCCCACAAATTAAATAATTGTATTGTATCGGCTCTACCTTTGCTTTCCCTGCAACTAACTCATTGGCTGGATCAACAGTGTAATCAATAGTGAAATCTACTAGAATGACAAAGGCTGGTAGCTTGTAGGTGTTGCTGCCTATGGATTTGGATATTTATATTCCTCTTATCTATATGTTGGATTATAGCCTTTCTATTCTTTTAATATATGCTATTGAAATTGGTGCTTCAACCGGTATATATGATTTTTTCCCTTTGCGAAAGCTGGTGCGTATAGGTAAAGGGATTATTAGACTGGCAGTAGCCCTCATCATCAGCAGGGCATAGTGCCCATTTTATATATACCGATCCTATAAGGGAGAATACCGAGGCTAAACATAGATAAATAACTGCCCTAACTAGAACCCTTGACTCCTACAGAATCCACTACTCACAACAACTCCTGTTTTTTATTATGAGACCATGACTCCTTTACTTGCACACTACTTACTGGTAGTGCTACAGGATCAATTACTAGGACTGACTCTTTGAAGACTGTTGGGAGTCGTACTCAATGATCTACTTTTGACTATGTTTTATACTTGTCTATCTCTGTATCTATTGATGATATATTAGCTATCTTACTAAGCTCCTCACTCACTCAGCTATTAGCTTTATCTAATAAACACTAATAATAAAACCGTAGTCAGCTCTATATAACTATGCTACTTACTCTGTTAGAGGTGCTTTAGGTCCCTTCACTGCCAATAATAGAAATAACTATGAAAACCCCACCACGTATGAGTCCAATCCCAAACCAACAATGGGATCTATGGAACATTATAACAATCAGCCATGCACTCCAACTCAGAACAGGAAGCACAACATGCCTTGAACCAGTGCAGATTTGAATGCAAATAAGAGAGATGAGGTCTAAGTGGATATTACGAAATATCCACTGCTAATATTGAGGATTTGTATTTGGATCTGACTCTGCTTAGGGTTCTGCTTCTCCTGCTATTGGCAACTGCTCTTATTTCTGTTAAGATTTAAGGTTTGGACCTTTAGTTTTCCCCTCACACCTTTGAAAACCTTGAGGCTTGTAGTAAGTAACCATGGATAACAAATTTCACAATTGTCATCACAAGAACATAACAGTTCACTATTTCTTAGATGACAGAATAACACTTTTTAGGCAACTATTATGTGCCAAGACAATTTCTTTTTGTTTGGACACTAGTCTTTAGCTTGGAGTTAATCACTCCATTTATTCAATGAAGAACACTCGTGGCTCAATTTCTTTAGTTCAATATCACGTAGTTGTTTCTAAATGCTATAGGAAGCAAAGCCTTATTCCTTTTATTTCTCTGGACTGTGACAAGTAGCTTCAATACCTTGATGTTTGATGAAGAATCCGTCCACCAACCTGATCTGGAACAAGGATGAGAATGGCCTGCTACAGGGTCTTGACCGGATCAAGAATTTGTTGCTAAGCCTAGATATTTTTCTTTCACTTGGGTGACTGTAAACTGCTCATAGAAACCCCTGATATGTTGTTTCATAGATGAGATCTGCGATAACATATGTTTGATACCCTTGGGGGATCAAAACAAGTGATGATGTGCATCTATTTTCCCAAAATTACCTATGTCATTGTCACATGCAATGTTGTTGGTATAGAATATAATTCTGAGGTTGATCTTTAAGTATACCAAAGCCTCCTAAGAGGGTCTGAAAATGTTATTTTTACCAGTCTTACCCGTTGCTATGAACATAGGTTTTTTTTATAATAATATGCTTATAAATCATGTTCAGATTTCTTCAAAATTTTGTCCCAAAGCTTTATTTATGACTGCTTACTATTTTTTAGGGCCTAAGCATGCTCAATAGTGCTCAGATAGCCCAGAGAAAAACCAAGTGACCACCCTTGCAAAACTGAGGTAATAGATGCCATGCATTTTTATGGTCCAGGTAAGGCAATATATGTGATTCCTCTCCCTCTATTATGAATTAAAATGGTCATGACTATAATATGACTGCCTACTGCTTTTTGATGGTGTAAGCATGCTATGACTGTAATAGGTGAGGATATATTTTCAATTTATTATTAAGGGTCTATGACAATTATATATCTCTATTATTAAGACTTCATTAGACTAAAATTACAAAATTGAGACTTTTTTTAAAGATACAATACATTACGTAATATGTTAATCCTCTAGAAAGGTTGTAGCCAATAGGCCAAAGGAGATTAAAAAACAATATTTTCTCATGCTATTTAATTAACTAATACCTAGTTGGTTTCAACCACCTTTTTTCAATTAGCAATTTATGCCCTTAATTTTGAAGCTTACCTACTCTGTGTATCCAAAGTCATGGTAATCAGTTCCAGTTAGTTATGAAAATTATATAGTCCACATGATTGATTTTGTTGTTTAGAAATTTTTTAAAATACTTAGATGATATTCAAATGTTCTCTAGCTGAGATGGTACTATCAGGTGCATTGTTTCCTCCAATTGTGTAATGAGATATCAAATATCAAATATCATGATTACCCAATTGGGGCACAAATTTTAACTTCGAATCAGATACAATTGGTGTAATTCTAAATTGGAGTTGTCCTCAGAACAATTTTCTGCAAACTACACGATATTACATAAAGTAGAGGTGATATTTGCAGCCTCCAAATTTCTTTCCTTCGATAATAGAAGGTAAAATCTTGAATAGGTTTTATGGATATTTTCATTGTATCTTGAAGCAATGGCCATTCTTCCTCATCTTGTACTATTGCAAAGATCAAGGACTATTGATAGTATGACTAGGAATTGCATCTTCCTTCTATGGTATGCTTTTTCTGTATAATGTAGTATTTGGAAGTCTCCAGTTTCGATCATTATGCTTCTCTCATTAGAATTCTGAAATTGCTTAGGATCCTGTTAAACTGTTTTGTTGCTTTTCTATTGATCTGGAATCTAAATTCTATCATGCTAGAACATGAGCCTCCATCGTTCTAGGGTAAAGAATAAGTGGATCACTGCCCTGGAATACTGGAAGAATACTGCCTGAGATCATTTTACAGGGCTGCCTGGACACGAGTTAAAAATAGATCTGCTTCATTTGCAGTTAGATCGAACTTTATAAAATATTATGCTGCAAGTTTGAAACCCCATTGGCTCTGGAATTAGTCTGCTGTGACTTGCATCAATCCTCACGTTCTGTGTGTTGGAGAGGATGAACACTTTTCAAACACAAATAGGTCAGAAATAGGTCTGAGGGTCTTGTGAACCAAAATATGTTTCTTTTTGATTGATCTAAATTGATGACTGAGTGGCAAATGCGCTCCAGGATATCATTAAAGCAGAAAATTTAAATGATCAGTGCCTGGTCCACCTCCATTTCATTGATTTCAGGCACACTTCCAAGATGCCACTGAAGTGCATCATGAATCTTCTATTCATGTCATGATTCTACAAGATCCGTTGAGGTCATACATTTATTCCTGAGTTTGAATGGCTCAAAACTGCCCACCTTTCTCTAACAATTTTAAAACCTGTCATCAAGCTGCCTGTGTTTTGTTTCAAACAGCAAGCTTTCATTTATTTGCTAAGCCTAGATATTTTTATTTCACTTAGGTGACTGTAAACCACTCATAGAAACCCCTGAGATGTTGTTTCATAGATGAGACCTGCAATAACATATGTTTGATACCCTTGGGAGATCAAAACAAGTGATGATGTGCATCTATTTGCCCAAAATTACCTATGTCGTTGTCACATGGCAATGTTGTTGGTATAGAATATAATTCTGAGGTTGATCTTTAAGTATACCAAAGCCTCCTAAGAGGGTCTGAAAATGTTATTTTTACCAGTCTTACCCCTTGCTATGAACATAGGTTTTTTTTATAATAATATGCTTATAAATCATGTTCAGAGTTCTTCAAAATTTTGTCCCAAAACTTTATTTATGACTGCTTACTATTTTTTAGGGCCTAAGCATGCTCAATAGTGCTCAGATAGCCCAGAGAAAACCCAAATGACCACCCTTGCAAAACTGGGGTAATAGATGCCATGCATTTTTATGGTCCAGGTAAGGCAATATATGTGATTCCTCTCCCTCTGTTATGAATTAAAATGGTCATGACTATAATATGACTACTTGCTGCTTTTTGATGGTGTAAGCATGCTATGACTGTAATAGGTGAGGATATGTTTTTAATTTATTTATTAAGGGTCTATGACAATTATATATCTCTATTATTAATACTTCATTAGACTAAAATTACAAAATTGAGACTTTTTTTAAAGATACAATACATTACATAATATGTTGATACTCTAGAAAGGTTGTAGCCAATAGGCCAAACGAGATTAAAAAACAATATTTTCTCATGCTATTTAATTGACTAATACCTAGTTTGTTTCAACCATCTTTTTTCAATTAGCAATTTATGCCCTTAATTTTGAAGCTTACCTACTCTGTGTATCCAAAGTCATGGTAATCAGTTCCAGTTAGTTATGAAAATTATACAGTCCACATGATTGATTTTGTTGTTTAGGAATTTTATAAAATACTTAGATCATATTCAAATGTGCTCTAGCTGAGATGGTACTGTCAGGTGCATTGTTTCCTCCAATTGTGTAATGAGATATCAAATATCAAATATCATGATTACCCAATTGGGGCACAAATTTTAACTTCGAATCAGATACAATTGGTGTAATTATAAATTGGAGTTGTCCTCAGAACAATTTTCTGCAAACTACACGATATTACATAAAGTAGAGGTGAGATTTGCATCCTCCAAGTTTCTTTTCTTCGCTAATAGAAGGTAAAATCTTGAATAGGTTTTATGGATATTTTCATTGTATGTTGAAGCAATGGCCATTCTTCCTCAGCTTGTACTATTGCAAAGATCAAGGACTATTGATAGTATGACTAGGAATTGTATCTTCCTTCTATGGTATGCTTTTTCTATATAATGTAGTATTTGGAAGTCTCCAGTTTCGATCATTATGCTTCTCTCATTAGAATTCTGAAATTGCTTAGGATCCTGTTAAGCTGTTTTGTTGCTTTTCTATTGATCTGGAATCTAAATTCTATCATGCTAGAACATGAGCCTCCATCATTATAAGGTAAAGAATAAGTGGTTCACTGCGCTGTAATACTGGAAGAATACTGCCTGAGATCATTTTACAGGGCTACCTGGACACGAGTTAAAAATAGATCTGCTTCATTTGCAGTTAGATTGAACTTTATAAAATTTTGTGCTGCAAGTTTGAAACCCCATTGGCTCTGGAATTAGTCTGCTGTGACTTGCATCAATCCTCAGGTTCTGTGTGTTGGAGAGGATGATCACTTTTCAAACACAAATAGATCAGAAATAGGTCTGAGGGTCTTGTGATCCAAAACATGTTTCTTTTTTATTGATCTGAATTGATGACTGAGTGGAAAATGCGCTCCAGGATATCATTAAAGCATAAAATTTGGATGATCAGCGCCTGGCCCACCTCCAGTTCATTGATTTTAGGCACACTTCTAAGATGCCACTGAAGTGCATCATGAATCTGCTATTCATGTCATGATTCTACAGGATCCATTGAGGTCATACATTTATTCCTGAGTTTTAATGGCTCAAAACTACCCACCTTTCTCTAGCAATTTTAAAACATGTCATCGAGCTGCCTGTGTTTTGTTTCAAACAGCAAGCTTTCATTTATTTGCTAAGCCTAGATATTTTTATTTCACTTGGGTGACTGTAAACCGCTCATAGAAACCCCTGAGATGTTGTTTCATAGATGAGACCTGCGATAACATATGTTTGATACCCTTGGGAGATCAAAACAAGTGATGATGTGCATCTATTTTCCCAAAATTACCTATGTCGTTGTCACATGCAATGTTGTTGGTATAGAATATAATTCTGAGGTTGATCTTTAAGTATACCAAAGCCTCCTAAGAGGGTCTGAAAATGTTATTTTTACCAGTCTTACCCCTTTCTATGAACATAGGTTTTTTTTATAATAATATGCTTATAAATCATGTTCAGAGTTCTTCAAAATTTTGTCCCAAAACTTTATTTATGACTGCTTACTATTTTTTAGGGCCTAAGCATGCTCAATAGTGCTCAGATAGCCCAGAGAAAACCAAAGTAACCACCCTTGCAAAACTGGGGTAATAGATGCCATGCATTTTTATGGTCCAGGTAAGGCAATATATGTGATTCCTCTCCCTCTATTATGAATTAAAATGGTCATGACTATAATATGACTGCTTCCTGCTTTTTGATGGTGTAAGCATGCTATGACTGTAATAGGTGAGGATATGTTTTTAATTTATTTATTAAGGGTCTATGACAATTATATATCTCTATTATTAAGACTTCATTAGACTAAAATTAAAAAATTGAGACTTTTTTTAAAGATACAATACATTACATAATATGTTAATACTCTAGAAAGGTTGTAGCCAATAGGCCAAAGGAGATTAAAAAACAATATTTTCTCATTCTATTTAATTAACTAATACCTAGTTGGTTTCAACCACCTTTTTTCAATTAGCAATTTATGCCCTTAATTTTGAAGCTTACCTACTCTGTGTATCCAAAGTCATGGTAATCAGTTCCAGTTAGTTATGAAAATTATATAGTCCACATGATTGATTTTGTTGTTTAGGAATTTTATAAAATACTTAGATCATATTCAAATGTTCTCTAGCTGAGATGGTACTGTCAGGTGCATTGCTTCCTCCAATTGTGTAATGAGATATCAAATATCAAATATCATGATTACCCAATTGGGGCACAAATTTTAACTTCGAATCAGATACAATTGGTGTAATTCTAAATTGGAGTTGTCCTCAGAACAATTTTCTGCAAACTGCATGATATTACATAAAGTAGAGGTGAGATTTGTAGCCTCCAAGTTTCTTTCCTTCGCTAATAGAAGGTAAAAGCTTGAATAGGTTTTATGGATATTTTCGTTGTATATTGAAGCAATGGCCATTCTTCCTCAGCTTGTACTATTGCAAAGATCAAGTACTATTCATAGTATGACTAGGAATTGCGTCTTCCTTCTATGGTATGCTTTTTCTGTATAATGTAGTATTTGGAAGTCTCCAGTTTCGATCATTATGCTTCTCTCATTAGAATTCTGAAATTGCTTAGGATCCTGTTAAGCTGTTTTGTTGCTTTTCTATTGATCTGGAATCTAAATTCTATCATGCTAGAACATGAGCCTCCATCGTTCTAGGGTAAAGAATAAGTGGATCACTGCCCTGGAATACTGGAAGAATACTGCCTGAGATCATTTTACATTGCTTCCTGGACACGAGTTAAAAATATATCTGCTTCATTTGCAGTTAGATCGAACTTTATAAAATATTATGCTGCAAGTTGGAAACCCCATTGGCTCTGGAATTAGTCTGCTGTGACTTGCATCAATCCTCAGGTTCTGTGTGTTGGAGAGGATGAACACTTTTCAAACACAAATAGATCAGAAATAGGTCTGAGGGTCTTGTGATCCAAAATATGTTTCTTTTTGATTGATTTGAATTGATGACTGAGTGGCAAATGCGCTCCAGGATATCATTAAAGCAGAAAATTTTGGTGATCGCCTGGCCCACCTCCAGTTCATTGATTTCAGACACACTTCCAAGATGCCACTGAAGTGCATCATGAATCTGCTATTCATGTCATGATTCTACAGGATCCATTGAGGTCATACATTTATTCTTGAGTTTGAATGGCTCAAAACTGCCCACCTTTCTCTAACAATTTTAAAACCTGTCATCAAGCTGCCTTTGTTTTGTTTCAAATAGCAAGCTTTCATTTATTTGCTTGGAAGGATTTCCAATCAATAAAAAGTCTCCCAAATATGCTTTTGTTAAAATGAGGATTGTATCTAAGGTTGGGCATCAAATCTCATACTAGACACCTCCAATGCTACTGCCTAACTTATGCTGGAAATCACTGATAGGCAGGACATGAGCTTCAAGTTGATAGGCAGGACATGAGCTTCAATGCTACTGCCTAACAATTTTCTACAAACTACACGATATTACATAAAGTAGAGGTGAGATTTGCAGCCTCCAAATTTCTTTCCTTCGCTAATAGAAGGTAAAAGCTTGAATAGGTTTTATGGATATTTTCATTGTATCTTGAAGCAATGTCCATTCTTCCTCAGCTTGTACTATTGCAAAGATCAAGGACTATTGATAGTATGACTAGGAATTGCGTCTTCCTTCTATGGTATGTTTTTTCTGTATAATGTAGTATTTGGAAGTCTCCAGTTTCGATCATTATGCTTCTCTCATTAGAATTCTGAAATTGCTTAGGATCCTGTTAAGCTGTTTTGTTGCTTTTCTATTGATCTGGAATCTAAATTCTATCATGCTAGAACATGAGCCTCCATCGTTCTAGGGTAAAGACTAGGTGTAGTTTATATAGATCTCCGTAGTTGGTGCCCACAAATTAAATAATTGTATTGTATCTGCTCTACCTTTTCTTTTCCTGCAACTAACTCATTGGCTGGATCAACAGTGTAATCAACGGTGAAATATACTGGAATGACTAAGGCTGGTAGCTTGTAGGTGTTGCTTCCTATGGATTTGGATATTTATATTCCTCTTATCTATATGTTGGATTCTAGCCTTTCTATTCCTTTAATATATGCTATTGAAATTGGTGCTTCAACTGGTATATATGCTTTTTCCCCTTTGCGAAAGCTGGTGCATATAGGTAAAGGGATTATTAGACTGGCAGTAGCCCTCATCATCAGCAGGGCATAGTGCCCATTTTATATATACCGAGCCTATAAGGGAGAATACTGAGGCTAAATGTAGATAAATCACTACCCTAACTAGAACCCTTGACTCCTACAGAATCCACTACTCACAACAAATCCTATTTGTGATTATGAGACCAGGACTCCTTTAGCCAACACATAACACAAAAGTCTTGTCTAAGTTGATCTCCATACCTGAAGCCCTGTAAAATAGCTCAAAGATTTCTGATATGACCCTCCATTCAGTAACAATGCCACTGCCAAAAAGGATGACAAACACCAGACTTTGTTTCCAAGAAATAATAGTACTACAATAGATGCTATTCCTAGACCCTAGTAATTAGATGAGTATACTAACATGATATATTGTAGACTCTAGGAATTCATTTTGATATTTTTGAATTTAATTCAAGATTAGATAGATGAAAAGAGTTGAAATTAAGATTGACTAACTGTCTTCATAATTGAATGCAGAAAATTGAAGATGAGTCAACGACCAACTTTGTCAACAAATGAATACCATGCACATGATGAGAGAATAGCCAATGAGAATATGTTGGAGAAATATGCATGTCCTTGTAATAATTGTCTCGTAGGGAAGATGAGAAAGAGACAAGTGATTTTTGCACATATGCTGAGATTCGGCCATAGCGGTATAAGCCCTTTCCCTCAAAATAGTTATCCAAATAGGATACCATTACAAGTCACGAGAGATGTAGAGGCACCAAAAATAGACGAAGATGCAACAAATGCAAATGAACATGCAATGTTAGATGAAGGCATTGAAGTTGATAGAATGATGAATGAGGGTTTCAAGGATGATTGGCAGAAATTGCTGGAGGATGCTTCAAAACCTGTGTATGGTACTTGCAAGTTAAGTCATTTGTCAACAATCATTCTAATTCTTAATTTGCAAACAGTGCATGGTTGGACAAATGCGAGTGTTGATGAGTTATTGGCATTGTTACATCGGTTATTACCACCTGACTCCATATTTCCCAAAAACCGGAGTGCATGTAAAGCACAAATGAAAAAGGTAGGGTTAGGGTATGAGAATATCCACACATGTGTGAATGGTTGTGTATTATTTCGCAAAATTCATGCAAGTGAGACTGAATGTCCAAAATGTAAAGAACCAAGGTATAGACGAGGGTTGAAATCAAATTCAACGCCTAGAAAGATTCTTCGCCACTTTCCAGTAATACCACGGTTACTTCGAATGTATAATTGTCAAGACATTAGTGAGCTTATGCAATGGCATGCCCAAAATAAGAGCACCGATGGAAAACAACGATCTGTGGTTGATTCTAATATGTGGATGGAATTTGACAACAAATGGCCTGATTTTTCCCAAGAGCCTCATAATATAAGGTTGGGTTTAGCTTTAGATGGGGTGAATCCATTCTCAGATCAGAGTAGTAAATGGTCAACTTGGCCAGTGTTTTTGATAAATTATAACTTGCCTCCATGGTTAGCAACCAAATCATTTTTCTTGATGTTGTCATTGATTATACCAAGGAAGAAAAGTGTGACTTCATATATAATTGATGTTTATTTAGAGCCATTATTTGATGAGCTAGCAGAATTGTGGAAAGGAGTTGAAGCAATACAATTTTTAAGGGACAATGATTCAATCCACTTCACTTTAAGAGCTTCTTTATTGCTTACGATACATGATCTTCCTGCATATGGCACATTGACTAGTCTCAATGTTCATGGATACCATGGATGTCCAGCTTGCAACTTTAAACCTTTTGTGAGGTACTCAAGTAGTTTGCATAAGTGTGTTTATTTTGGACATCGTGCTTACCTTAAAATGGAGCATCCATATCATTGACAAAAGTCACGTTTCAATGGTCAGGAAGAGAATCGTGAAGCACCATCGGCAATAACCAGTGATTACATTATTGAGAATGCAGAGAAAAGAATGCAATTTATTGAAAATGGTGGCATTGCTGGTAGTAAAAATGATCCACTCAATGATAGTGGTGTAAAACGATTGTGCATATTTTATAAGCTGCCATACTTTAAGCATATAACCATTAGGCATACTGTTGACTTTATGCATACTGAGAAAAACATAGCTTATGCTATTATAGAAACTCTTTTTGGTGCATATGATACAGTGTCATCACGCCTAGACCTTCAAGAGATAAAGATTCGTCGAAAGCTTTGGGTTGAAAATTATGGTGATGGAAAATTTAGAAAACCTATTGCTCCTTATGTGTGGACAAAGGAACAGCGTGCACAATTCTTAACATTGATGTTTCAGACTCGCTTTCCTACTGGATATGTGAGTAGTAATGTTAGAAGGCAAACTGACAATAATGGCTTAAAAGGCCTCAAGACCCATGACTATCATGTCATAATTGAGGATATTTTACCTATTGCAGTCATATCAAGTTTGGAAAAGGGGCCAAGATTGGCAATTATAAGGTTGGGCCTAATATTGAAGAGAATGAGTATGCATGTGTTAGATCCTTCAAACTTTGATAATTTGAGGGAAGAGGTTGTTGAAGTCCTTTGCTTATTGGAGTGAGAATTTGCACCAACAATATTCAATATTTCTATGCATCTTCTTGTACATCTAGAACATGAACTAGAATATTGTGGCCCGATAAGAACTAGATGGATGTACCCTATAGAACGATATATGAAGGTTCTGAAAAAGTTTGTTTGTAATAAGGCAAAACTAGAAGGTAGCATGTGTGAAGGATATATAAAGAAAGAGGCCATAGGATTTTGCACAGAATATATGAAGGATTTTACTAATGTCAGTCGATGTGTATGGGATGATGATGAAGATGAGAGACATGCAGGCAAAGTGTTAGAAGGAAATGGACGTTGCTTCAAGCTATCAAATGAGGAAAGAACTGTAATACATGCCTATGTTCTTCAAAACACATCCTCGTTGGATAAGTGGCACAGGTGAAATTTTATTTACATGATAATTTATTTATTTAATTTCATTTAATAGTTAAATTATTATCATTCTTACTATCTTGTATGTTCATATCATATGTAGAAAATACGAAGAAGAGATTCAAATAGGGATACATCCATCTCAAAAGCGCAGACATCAGGATTTGAATATTGGAGATGGTTCTTTTCCAAAATTTGATGACTGGATTGTTGATGCAATTAGTGATGCACAACAAGAAGGACAGGACATAATGCTAGAGGAAATTGAGCTTTCACGACCTCCAAATATAATAGCTTCTTCGTTCAGTGGGATGTGGGCGTATGGTAGTCATTTAAGAGTGGAAGAAAAGGACAGAGGAAAAGAAAATTGTGATTGTATTGTTAGTGCCGAATTTCATCACGGCACTGAAAAGAAACTTTATATTGGATTCATATAGGATATTATTCAAGTTGATTATGCTGATACTAGGCCCATATTATTAAAATGTAAATGGATCAAGCCATCTGCAGTACAACGTGATGAGTACGGGTTTGTACGCATAAATACACGCCAATTTTTATCAAGGAATGATGAGCCATATGTTTCGCCTCCTCAAATTACCCAGTCATTTCTAATTGATGATGTAACAAGCCCAGGATGGTCATATGCCATTCAAGTAGAGTCTCGTTCGAAAAGGAAATTCATGGAATATCCTGATATAAAGTTCGATGAGCAATCTACAAGCTTACAAGAAACATTGGAAGAAGAAGCTGAAGATGACAATAGAGCTGGATTTGAAGAAGAAACTTTGATTACCAATGAAGAGATTGAGATAGAGAATGATATGCATGGTCAAGGAAATCTATTGTATGAAGACAATGGAGAAAATGAAGCAGATGCATACACGAGTGATCAGGATTGTGATCTTGATGGAAATGCAAATCATGGTGATGATGATGATTTGTCACCTTATATTTATTAAATACATTTTCACTATGTAAATTGTATTTTATTGTTTTGGCCATGGGATTAGCCAATTGTTGTATGTCTAAACTCTGTACTAAGCTTTGTATGTATTTTATTGTTTTGGCCATGGGATTATCCAAATATTTATTTTCAGTACTATGCAATGTTTCAAATATGATTGCTTTTTGTTCTTTATTATCAAATTTCATCTGAGAAATGCTATGAATGGATTTTTGCATTAAGTTTTGAACTATTTCAGGTGGAATTTTTGAATGTTAGGTGGTTAAGAATTTATATTATGTGGTTATTGTTATTAACTATGTTACCGGATCCACCACCCCGGTGTGTAGGATCCGGAGATCCGATACGTATCCGGATCGGATCCTCCTAGGATCCACCATGAAAACATATCCCTTGTGGAAGGAAACATATCCCGTTCCCATGAAACAAATCCTTTGAAAAATCAAACAATTCCTGAAATTTTCAAACAGATCCTGAAACATCCATTGCTTCTAAACTATGGTAATAGATTCTATATTCTATTTCACAGAATCTCCTAAAACCCTAGGTAACAATAAGCTTTACATAATCTCAACCATGGTAATAGATTCTATATTCACAGAATCTCCTAAAACCCTAGGTAACAGTAAGCTTTACAAATGATCAAAATTGTTTCGAATGCTAAAACAACACATATTGTAGAAAATATATAACAAAATTCTCACAACTCTACCACAAATTAGATGACTGTTTATTTCGGAAAAAATGTAATCACAATGCTATAGACAAACCCTACTTCACTTTCAAAAATAGAAACAGACTACTTAAATCCTACCCTAAACCCTTTTTTAATAGTAGCAAAATGTCATCTAGGATTTAAATTAAAAGAAGATCCAACCCTTGGATCAAGTCCCATCCCTTAATCTATTTTTGGCCTTAGGATTAGACCCTCATTGACCTGCATGAAGACACTGTGTTTAATGGAGTGATCCAACAAGAAGAATAGCCTCCTTGGGATTTGAACCTCCTCCCTAACTGTTTCCCTCTTGCATTTGATCTAAACCTAGACAAGAGAAGCCAAAAACAAAACTTTTCTAAATCTAAAAAGTCAACTGAAAAATAGAAAAGCAACTAATTCTAGAAAAAACTACTTTTCCTAAAACTAAGAAAGGAAATTAGGAAACCCTAGATGGCTAAAAATTGAATTACAACCCTTTATAACACAATATTTTCTTCCATAATCAATATGCCATATAGGACTGAGCATTGCGCCCTAAATATTCGGGATTTGTACAAAATGTAGCGTCATCTACAAATGGTACCATAAGTCTATTGTTCTAGCGGTTTCTGCAATCTGCAATTCCAACTCACGGTACAAATTTTGAAGCACCCTCTAGATAGTCACACCCATGCATGCGAGAGTGCCCATTTCTACAACTCTACAAGAAAAACCTTGGTTAAAAAATCAGTCAACATAAAAATCATTTAATCAAGGGGAATTAACTGAAAGATGTATGCTGAATATTGTTTTGTGACAACTGCACACAAACTATAGAAGCCCCAATCAACTATCTGGAAGGTTCTTATTATATTCCTCCCATATAATTATCTGAACAAATCAAATATCCAAAAAACATCCAAGGATATCTTGATCTTATAGACCCAAACTATCTCTTTCTCAAAACATAACTTAAAGGATCCTTAACACCCTCTCAACCCTTCTAACGTCCACGCGTGCCAAAAATGGCATAGATCTGCTTCAACCCCTAAAGCCACTTGGGATTCACACCCTCTGAAATCCCCTGACAACTCTCTACCCTAGAGAGTTAATCTCTCCATACAGAGAATCTGCAAGGTTTCAAATCTAAGTTTCCAGGAAACTTGGGTATGGGGACGGGGACGGGGATGGGGATGGGTATGGGTATGGTGAATACACTGTTTTTCCTAGAGAGTTAATCTCTCCATATAGAGAATCTGCAAGGTTTCAAATCTAAGTTTCCAGAAAACTTGGGTACGAGGACGGGGACGGGTACGGGTACGGGTACGATGAATACATTGCTTTAAATAAACCCTACTTCTTCACTGTGAACTAAAGTAAAACACCGATTGCTTAAATGCTACCTTAAGCCCTCTTATATAGCACAAGAAGGTCATCTACAGTTTACAATAAAGCAGATCCAACCCTTGAATTAGTTTCCAACCCTTGGTCCTTTTTTGGCCTTGGGATTAGAATCCTCAACCCGCATGAAGAAATTGTCTTTAATGGAGTGCTCCAGCTAGAAGAACAACCTCCTTCAGATATGCACCTGCTCCGTAAGACTAAGTTCCCCTCTTGCACTTTATCTAACTAAATCTAGACAAAAGAAACTTGAAAATAGTACTTCCATAAATTTGAAAAGTCAACTCAAAAGCAGAAAAATGACTAAATCTAATTCTCTGAATCTAAAAAGTCAACTGGAAACTAGAAAAGCAACTAATTCTAGAAAAAACTACTTTTCCTAAAACTAAGAAAGGAAATTGGGAAACCTAGAATGCTAAAAATTGAATTAGAACCCTTTATAACACAATATTGTCTTTCAAATTCAATATGCCATATAGGACTGAGCATTGTGCTCTAAATCTTCAGGATCTGTACAAAGTGTAGCATCATCTACAAAAGAAACCATAAGTGTGTTGTTTCTAGGAGTTTTTGCAATCTACAATTCCAATCCACGGTATAAAGTTGGAAGCACCCTCTAGACAATCACACCCATGCATACGGGAGTGCCCATTTCTACAAATCTACAAGAACAACCTTAGTGAACAAATCAATCAGCATAAAAATCATATCCGCAACCTACCCTAAGTGTAGATCTCATTTCTCTTCTCAAAATCAGTTTTCTAATCACTGGAAGATCCTTAACACCCTCTCAACCCTTCTAAGGTCCACATGTGCAAAAAATGGCATAGATCTACTTCAACCCCTAAATCCACTTGGGATTCACACCCTCTGAAATCCCTTGACAACTCTCTACCCTAGAGCGTTAATCTCTCCATAAAGAATTTGTAAGGTTTCAAATCTAAGATGCCAAGAAACTTGGGTACGGGGACGGGTACGGTGAATACACTGCTTTAGATAAACCCTACTTCTTCACTGTGACCTAAAGTAAAACACTGATTGTTTAAATGCTACCCTAAGCCCTCTTATATAGCACAAGAAGGTCATCTACAATTTACAATAAAGCAGATCCAACCCTTGAATCAGTTTCCAACCCTTGGTCTATTTTTGGCCTTGGGATTAGAATCCTCAACCTGCATGAAGAAATTGTCTTTAATGGAGTGCTCTAGCAAGAAGAACAACCTCCTTCAGATATGCAAGAAGTTGGAATCCCTTTCATAAGAAAGTAAAAGGGTAAACCGAGAAATATAAAGAAAAATGAAAACTTTTAACTTATTCATTCTTCGAATCGTTTATAGTATATGTGGTTTCCAATAATGATCAAATTCTGTCTAAGAAATGCTATGAATGGATGCTTGCATTAAGTTTTTATGGATAACATCATTGCTTCTTTGTACATGTACTAACGATGTTTTTAAGGGAAATGTTCAACAAGGCTATGAATAATAAGGGGGGGAAATGTAAAATTGGCGAAAGCAATGATGAAAATCTTGTGGATTATGAACGTGTTCGTAAAGAACAAATTGCAAAAAATGAAGAATATCTGTCATCTCTTGGTTTTGCAAATAAGTAAGTAGTTATTTCTTGTACCTTTTTACTTCTATGCATATTTCATGAAAGTTGTTTATAATCTATTTCATGATGTAGCATATATATGCTTTCGATTCTCATTTAATAAGTTTTTGGTGTTATAGGGAAACATTTTCTTCTAGAGAAAGAGAGCAGAACCAAAAGGAAAACAAAGGCACATTGTTGCCATCTCATGCTTCGGCTCAGTAAGTACTTATTCCTCGTACTTTTTCACTTCTAAGCATATTTTTTGATAGTTGTAAATAATCTATTTGATGATGTAGGACGTCTATGCTTTCGATTCTAATTTAATAATTTTTTTGTTATAGGGAAAATGTTGATTGTATAGAACATTATGAGCGAAAACAAAAGGAAAGCAAAAACACATTGCCGCTAGCTCGTAGAAGCCTACGCCTTGGTACTGGTTTAGTACATGGAGAAGATGCTGACAACACTAATGATCATCATCCTAATATATCACACAATGATGATCATGCCCAAGCCAATATTGCTGAAGGCTTGGTGTTTTCTGAATCAAAATCAAGTTTGAGAGATTTGTTTTATAAATTAAAACAAAGATTTGAAGGCCCATCTGAGCAAATTGGTGAGATATCTAGTGCTACACCTAATGTGGCCAATAAGGAACCAATTAAGCCTTCAACTACCAAAGAAAAAGAACCTCTTCTATGCACAAACATGAGTGTGCATTCTACATCACAAAGTCTTGATTCAAGTGAACTTATGTCAGCTTCCATACAAAAACGCAAAATGATTCAAGGCATGTATAGGTCCACAGAAAGAGAAACCA